>JAFIRS010002838.1:0-176793 GCA_018342105.1 Gonioctena quinquepunctata | reverse complement strand
TTGTTTATTTTCAAAACCTCGCTTCCGACACCAATTGTAACGTAAATAAACTTAACTTGGTTTTACTAATATTTCACACTTAAATTTACAACTAATTTATATTACTAACTACGCCACTGTATAGCTCGATGATATCGGCCCGCCAAGAATGAGACTCTGAGACTGCCCGTGCCATCTTGAGGGCTGCTTATTTATCTCCGTTACAGAATTCCCGATCTTTCCAATTCTGGCGGTTGGCGACCAGCATGTTCCAGTTGTTTCCAATATTGACCGTTGTTATCCGCGGTGGCGCGACTGGATTGTTCTCGAATATCTCCGGGGATGACATCATCGTTGTCGATGATATTTGATTTGTTGAAAATATAAACAGGATGTTCATAAAATCAGATGTGGAATCATCTGCGACTGAAACATAAACTTTAGTCACTATCTTCCATCGTCAAGATAACCTCTTGTGGGGTATTCATGTTGAAAAGGGAAACATTCTCAATTAAATATTTATAGAAAGATTTTTCTGTGAATTGAAAAATCCACGATTAAAAGAAGTTATTTTTTGTGAATCTCTAACAGAAAACAACTACTTCCCCGGCTAAAGCCACGCTGGACATTGAACTACATCTGATAGATATTCTGAAAAGGCCCTGATTAGTAATGTTACAGAAATAAAATTGTTCGTACTTACGAAATGTGAGGTTATAAAATAGCTAAACAATACAGTATAAAAATCGAGGAAATGATTCATTCTTGTACGGTTTATTGTAAAAAACATTGAATTAAGACTATCACATACATTCAGAAAAAAAACTTTTTATAAAAATAATTAAAAAGGATGTTCTGCTCAGCAGATCATTAAAAACATAAACAATCAGGTGACAGGAACGTCTGTCACTCTTCATACTGATGTGTGCAGTGACTCTTGACCAAAGATTATTGTTCTACGAACAAGATCCCTCACAGAACAGTTAGCGCGAAAATGAGATGAAATCCTTGAAATTTACTACAATGTTTACATGTCTGTCAAAAAATCAGATGACTGCCCGATTTTTCTTGAAGATCTGGTGATTTTTCCAAAGTGATTTCTTCGTAAACGGCCTTTTTGGGATCTTGGAAACTTCCACGAAGGAAGAAGAAAAGGTAGGAAAGTGGACTGATGTCTCTAGTCGATGAATTGACTTGAAAATTGAGGGCTTTGGAAAATTTCCCCGATGACATTGTTTCATTAAACTTTCCGATACAAACTATTACCAAGCAATTCACTGCCCATCTCTGCCGGACTATTACCTCTCTAACAACTAACAACCTAAACAAAATCAGAGAGTTTATTGTAGATATCATAAAATATGTTGATGAAGTTGAGAAATCGATGAATCATGTTCTGCGACAGTCTAGGCTGCTTCCAGCTATCTTAGAATGACTTATCCAGAAAAGGTGAGCCCTACTAACAAAGGCGAGTAGAGAAAACAATCTAAATCAGTTCTTCTTTTATTTTTCAGTAATACCCGCATGAGATAATCGGAAGAGGGGGATCTAAACCAAGAAGTTGGTCGGAAGAACAAGGCTCACTGTCAAGATCGATAAGGCTAATGACTATTATTAGTATACTCATCACTTTTTAATAAACACATGAATTTCACAAGTAAGCGTGAACTTTTCATTCTATGAAGATATCTTGACTTTGGCTAGTGAATTCCGAACCATCACAGAGGATTCCATGGCTCTTTAGAAAAAAATATCCACTATATTTAGAATTTTCCATCTCCAAATAAAATATACTTATAGTCAGAAGATTGTCATCTCATGGGCAAATGGAAGGTAGTTCAGAGAAGATACAAATTAATTCATACATATACGAGTCATTTTACTACGAAGATAATTGGAGTTCTCGCAAGAAGATGCCCAAAAGCTGAGACACTATCAGTCTTCACAATTTGGTTTCTTTCACTCAGAGAGGACTCTAACCAATTGAAGCTTCGTCCTCTGAAGCTGTAGAGATGAAGCTTACGTAACAGTCAAAAGCTTTAGATATATCACACAACATCGCTCACTTCCTTCAGACTGGAATATAGATTTTTCAGAAAGCGAATTTATTTATTGAAATTATTCATTCGAATGGGAATATTTTATTTTTTTTGAAGTATGCCAACCGAAACTTCAAAAGTGAAGAAACTAGTAATAGAAGGACCAAGAAATTGAAAAAGTTACAGATAATACTGAAGCACAAATAATTCAAATGTAAGTTTGATATATTAGAAACATATTTTTTCAATGATGTATTCCTACCAAAATGAGTCATTACATCATTCAATATTCAAAGTTTATAGCACAAATATAAATATGAAGTAAAACATGCTTCAATTTTTCAGAAACTCCAAATTTAGGATTACTGATGGTATTGTCAGGATATGTCTGGGGATATTAAATCCCATTGTGAGTACTTTTTTTTTAAATAGCATATGATTTTGTTCCACCCCATGTTTTCTGTTTCATGTATTGCTCACAAGAATGTATTCCTGCACAGTACTTACATTAAATCTCTTACGGAAACAGAATAGTTTTGGCATTGGCCCACGAGACAGAAGTATCAATGTACAAATTGATTTCCCCGATATTTCAAAGGATGCCACAGATAAGAGGGGAAATTGAGGTATGCTGATTTTTGAAGGTAACATAGATGATGTCGTAAAGGCGAGGAGAGAAAACAACCTAAATCAGCTTTTCTTTTAATTTTCAGTAACACCCGCATGAGATAATCGGATAAGGAGGGGTATCTAAACCAAGCAGTTGGTCGGAGGAACAAGGCCTACTCTCAAGATCGATAAGGCTAATGACTATTATTAGTATAATTATAACTTTTTAATAAACACATGAATTTCACAAGTAAGCGTGGACTTTTCATTCTATGAAGATATCTTGATTTTAGCTAGTAAATTCCGAACAATCACAGAATGTTCGATGGCTCTTTAGAAAAAATTATCCACTATATTAAGAATTTTCCATCTCCAAATCAAATATACTTATAGTCAGAAGATTGTCATCTCATATCTCATGGGCAATTTTTTTTAACAAAATTAAATATAAAAGTAATGATAAAAATATTTGACTTGCTAGTTACAAGATAAATTACAATCACAAGTTGAAAAAAATGATTACAATGGGCAAAGGTAGTTCAGAGAAGATACAAATTAATTTATACATATACGAGTCATTTTACTACGAAGATAATTTGAATTCTTGCGATAAGATAGTCGTGTTGTCTGCCAAAATAGTGAACATGTCTTAATTTGCCCAAAAGCTGAGAGACTATCGGTGTTCACAATTTGGGTTCTTTCACCCAGATAGGACTCGAACCAATTGAAGCTTCGTCCTCTGAAGCTGTAGAGATGATGATGATATTTGATGAAGCTCACGTAACAGTCAAAAGCTTTAGATATATCACAAAACACTGCATCGCTCACTTCCTTCAGACTAGAATATAGATTTTTCAGGAAGCGAATTTATTTATTGAATTTTAGATCTTTATCAACTCTGCTAGACATACTAGAATTATACCGTTCTAAAAGTTAGGTTCCGTTTTGTCCCTGGAAAACATAGGTCCAAAGTTTTGGCGCTTTCATAGTGACAAAAACACAGTCCTTTATGGGATTTTTTGTGTATGCATTAACTTGTCTAGTATATAAACCACTACACTCAACAATAACCTGTTTTCATCACATTTTCGTCAATCCTAGCGAAGTATCCATAAAAACCATAAAAAATGTAATAATGTATTCATCTGAAACCAAAGTTTGAATAGTTACAATCTAATGTAGACCTTTTTGGTTCGATCGTCAATTGCAGATTCAGTAATCCGGTCCTTTTTGAGAATTTCATAATTCAATATAAATAAATTGACCTAACCTAACCAACAAAAATGGAGTCCATATTATATATCCATCGTCAATAAGTGAAACTCTTCGACGCATTCTCAAGACTAAAACAATCATTTATAAATCATGAAATGTTGAAATTTCATGCCTATATAAATGAGAACATATTCTTTTAATATTTCATCCCATTCGAAAATCTTGATATTTCCTACATTTTTTTAATACGAAAACACCCGAAGGTCCGAAGCGTTTCCTCGTGTACGATCCCCGACACTTGATGTCACATGACAGGTTTTCTTGACTCCTAATTGGCTAAACCACATCTATACCAATCTCTAATTTATGAATGAAATCAAAAGTGACAGCATTTGGAGGATTTTGATACGATTTTACTATTTCATTCATGAATAGGGTAAGTGATTTCTCTTGTTACTCTACTCTTTGTCTTGACATCTTATAGTAATGCCAATTGTTTTGGGAGGCACTGGGTCTATCGTCAGTTGTTGGGAGTTAGTGTGTTGTGAGTTTGGTGGTTGTTGGTTGTAGATTTGGTTGTTGGTTGTAGTAAATATGTGTAAATAATGTTCCTTTTTTGGTTGTTGGTTGTAGTAAATATGTGTAAATTCTGTTTAATTTTTGGCGTTTTCATACGAAAAATTGTGATCGTTATCCCAAACGTGTTTAACCAAAGTACTTGTTTGTTTATTACCTCTCGCATCACTTTTATGTGAGGTGATTCTATCTTTGAGGCATCTGCTGGTTTGCCCGATGTATTCCTTGTCACAATCGGCACAGGGAATGGAATAGACCACGTTCGACAGATGTAATAGTTGATCTTTGTCTTTTAATTTGGAGAAAAAATTGTTGGCTGTCTTATAATTCTTGAAGGCTAATTTAATATTGTCATATTCATGAAATATTTTTTTTTTATCTGTATGATAGATTTTCTAGGTAAGGTAATGAATAGTAGGGGGTTTGTTTTTTTTCTTAAAGTTGTATGAGTGGTCTTGATGACTCTGTTTTTTGGCTAATACCAAGTTAATCTTCTGTTGTTTTTGGTGGAATGATTCATAATGTAGGTATCTGCCAGAAGAGCCTGGTTTTGTATACCACGTGGTGATTAACTTATTATATCTCTTTATAATTTTGTATCTAAAAAGGGTACACTGAAGTTGGAGTCCTCGTTTCCTATTGTATGGTATGCTTAGTATTATATCATCTACGTATTTTTTATGAAAAGGGTTTGGGAAAGAAAGTTTTTAATTATCTTCTACTAGATCATCCATGACATATTGTGCCAAAATGGGAGATACTGGACTGCCCATTAGCAAAGACATAGAAGGACTCAACATTATTTACACATATTTACTACAACCAACAACCAAATCTTCAACCAACAACCACCAAACTCACAACACACTTACTCCCAACAACTGACGATAGACCCAGTGCTCCCAAAACAATTGGCATTACTGTAAGATGTTGTTGGTTTTCCAATGAATAACTTACTAATTGTTCGAAAATATGTATAAACTTTAATGAAAATACTTTGACATATTGTTAGATCATTAATGACATTAATACTATTACTTTCTCGAAATAACACATTCAAGATGTTCTATCGTATGATGATAAAAATATAAACACATATCCAATCACTCCCCCTTAATCATACTTTCTCAAACCCATCATTTGTACAAAAATTTTTGTGTTTTGGACCATTCAAAGCTTTTGTCAATATATCTGCAATCATATGTCATCTGTAGTTTTGTAGTTGACAGATATATTTCCTTCTTCAATGGTTTGCCGAACAAAATGGTGTCTAATGTTTATATGTTTTGTTCTTCGATGATAAATGGGATTCCTGGTTAATTTTGCAGCTCCTTGATTATCGTTGAACAAAACAACTGCTTCATCTCCCCAAAAGTTCTTGCAGAGTCCTCTCATAAATATTGCTTCCTTAGACCCCTCTGTGATTGTCATGTATTCGGCCTCTGTACTGGATAATGCCACAGTCCTTTGCTTTCTTGATTCCCAAGAAACTGCTGCACCTCCTAGTAAAAATACGAATCCAGTGTATGATTTTCTGTCATTTTCATCATTTGCCCAGTCTGCATCCACAAATCCTTCTATATCATCTCCTGTCTTCTTAAATGTCAGACAATAATTGGCCGTACCTCTCAGATATCTCAAAACTCGTTTTGTGCTCTCCAGTGTATTTCATCATAATTATTGTTAAATTGGCTGAGTACACTACATGCATGGTTATATCAGGTCTAGTTCCTACATTAAGGATCAATTAGTTGTTGATAAGGAATCTTCTCATTATTTCTTCATCTTGTTCATTTGGCTTCATCAATGTTTGATTCACATCCAATGGATTATTAACAGGGTTTGAATTATCTATATTGAATTTTTGTAATAGATTTTTCAAATACTGTTGCTTATCCGAATGAATTGTATGGTTCATTATATCTCTTCTTATTCTTGAACCAATACAAAGTTTGCTTTCCCTAAATCTTGAATTTCTTCATCATTTTCCTTCCATCATTATTGGAGAAAATCATCCACCCAAATTGCTATCATCACAATATAATTAACACCTATATTGTAATAGATGCAGGGTTCTTGATTTGTTTGTTTCATTCCAATTTCAATAAGGTAGAATGTAACTTTGTATTCCAGCTCCTTGATGCTTGTTTGAGTCCGTAAATCGCCTTTTTAACAGACAAACTTTGCCCATATCGGTTTCCACATCAAATAATTCGGGCTGTTCCATAAAAACCTCTTCTTCTAATTCTCCGTCCAAGAAAGCCGTTCTCACATCCATGTGATCTATATCTAAATCATTTTCAGCAGCAATTGCGAATAAAATTCTCATAGACGAATGTCTCACCACTGGAGCAGAAGTCTCTGTGTATTCAACCATATTCTTGGGTATAGCCCTTCGCTACAAGTCTCGCCTTGTGAGTTATTCTTCCATCTGCTCCTGATTTCAATTTGAAGACCCATTTATTTTTAACTATCTTCTTATTTTCTGGTCTATCCACCAGTATCCACGTTTTGTTATGAATCAGTGATTCATATTCTCTCTTCATTGCTTCAAACCAATTATTATTTTCTGGAATAGAAAGCGCCTCTTCTACTGATTTTGGATCGTCTGAATTTGTACACTCTATATGATATAGATACATATCTAAAAACCATTTTCTTGGTTTTGGAAGTCTTTCGGATCTTCTACTGGAAAGATCTATAGTTTTACTGATACTTTGTACATTTTCGTCTTGACTCTCCTCTTCATTGTCTTCTGATACCTGTATTTCTGTTTGAACTGCTCCTTCTTTTTGTCGATTGTCATTTGGGGATTCAATTATTAATATTGCTTCTTCTTCTCTCCCAATCATCACTTCTCCTTCTTCTCTCCTGATATTCTCACTTGGTCATTAGTGCCTTCTTCTATGAATACAACATCTCTCGCAATTATTATATCAGTGGGACATTTTTCATTGATAAGTCTGTAGCCAGTGAAAATATACTCTTTAGATTTCGCATCCCACTTCGTACGTTTTGCTTTTGGAATACGGGCTAGAGCTCGACATCCAAAAACTCTCAAATGTGAAAGATCAACTTTTCGACCCGTCCACGCCTCTTCTGGGGTCATATTTCCAACTGCTTTCGTAGGCGAACGATTTTTAAGATATGTAGCCGTATTTAACGCTTCTCCCCAATATCTCTTTGAAAGATTGGCATCTTGTAGCATACTTTTGCCTTATCAACAAGAATTCTATTGACTCTCTCAGCTACACCGTTCTGTTGAGGGGTATACACCACTGTTGTTTGGTGAATAATTCCACAATCAGAAAGATACTTTTCATCTCTGTATTCAAGAATTATTTACCATTGTCAGTTCGGAACATCTTTATTTTCTTCCCTGTCTGATTTTCCACTACACTTTTGAATTCTTTGAATTTCGATTTGACTTCACCTTTGTGTCGAAGTAGATAAATGAATGTCTTTCTTGTGAAATCATCAGTGAAAGTCAAAACATATCTTGCTCCACCCCAACTTTGTTCACTCATTGGTCCGCAGATATCTGAATGAACAAGTTCGAGTTTCTCTGCCGCTCTTTTTCCTGATGATTTGAAAACTTGCCTTGTATGCTTGCCTTTGACACACGGAATACATTGTTTATAATCTTCTTCATCACTGAATTTGATTCCTGTTGCCATACCTTCTGCGAGGAGTTTCATTGACTTCCTACAAAGATGTCCAAGCCTTCGATGCCATAAACGATGACATATTCTGGTTGAAGTTGTCAAATTCAACTGGTGTACGTTTTTGTTGAACGAAGTCGATTGATTCAATTTGAATATCCCGGATTCAGCTGAACCACTTATCAGTATATCACCCTTTATTTCAGAATTATTTTCTTCCAGTATTTGACAGCCTTCTTTGGAGGAAATTACTATTAGGCCTTTTTCTACCAATTGTTCACAGATAATAAATTTGTGGAAAGTCCAGGAACGTACATGACATCTACTATTGTCACTTCTTGAGAATCAATCTCTATCTTGACTTCCCCACTTCCCTCAGCTCGAAGCTTGTTATTGTTTGCAACAGTTATCTCTTGATCGTGACCTCTCCAATTCTCCAACCAATCTTTATTCAATGTCATGTGCGAAGAAGCTCCAGAGTCGATAATCCATTCTTTGTCTGTTACACTAGTTGCTAAAGCTGCATATAACACTGGAAATTTCTTCTGTTGTTTGTTTGAACTTCTTTCTTAAGAGTGCTTTCCTTTTTCGCCTTTACCTTTCACCTGCTTGTTTTTAAAGCACTGAAAAGATTTGTGACCCATCTTGTTGCAACGGAAACAAATGACATTGGAACTTTTCTTCTTATCTTTTGAAGTGGGCAAGAAAACATTTTCCGTAGCCTCAGTACATTGTCTTGATTCTTGTTGAATCAAAATATTTCGTACATAGTCGCTAGATATTTTAGCATTGGAACTTTCCATAGCCATGATCATATTCTTCGCCCAAGCCATTTAGCATTATGACACCAATGAATTCATCTTCAATACCAGCTCATGGCATCTAACTTTTGAGTGATCGACAATATGTCATTCAAATACTCTTCCATCGTTGAATATCCATTTCGCTTCATTCGAAATAGTCGCCTCAACAAATTTTCTAACTTTTCCCACACTTCTTTTGAAGAATTACAGCTTCTCACTATTGGGTAAAGTGACTCATCTATCATCAAACATATTTTCGACTTTGCTTTCGTCCTTCTAGGGTTTTTTTTTTTACCCCCACATTCTCCCCTAATGAACTTTACATACCAAATTTCCAAGTACTGTAATTAATTCCATATTTCAAATATCTAAGAATACTGTGAACCAAATCCTTACATCAACCAGCAATCAATATTATTACCATTAGTAAGCTTCATCCGATCACTTCAACTCCTACAAGCGCTCGAGTCATGCCCAAAACAATTTCATTTATTTTGTGTCAAGTACTGAATCCATGTATCAATCAACAATCAATAATTGCACCATTATTAAGCATCAGTTTGATTCATCCAATCGTTCGATGAATGTTCAAACCATCTACATATGCTTTGTGTCAAATACCGAAGAATACAATGTACCGAGTCCGTACACTAATCAGTAATGAATATTATCATAATCATCTTTCATCTAATCTTTCCCATCACAGTCAATAATAATTATAAGTCGTCTTTGTATTTTATTTTGATGTCATCATGCATTTCCTCACCCCATATACCTCCGATCAACTATTGAACTCCATCACATTTTAGTCTCCGCGAGCGTGGATTCACATTTATTTCAAATACCTCAGTCTCATTCCTCCAATCATTCGTGAAATATCAACCCAATCCAATATATTTTCCAATGTTTAATATCAGAGAATACACCGACAAACAATCAATAATATTACCATTACTAAACTTTATCCGATCACTTTAACTCCTACATGAAGATTCCAAAAATTGAATAATATAGGTATAGGGTGTTCCGTTTGAAAAAATTGTCGTGGACGTCATTAGTCAAACGTGGATCACCCTGTATATTTAATTTTCCCTTATAAATGTGGCAAATTGAGATTGAAAATCGACCTGTTCCAGAAGATTCCTCAGAAATGGATAGTTTGGTTAAAAATGAATTTATTCAGTACTTTATGAAAGCACTGTATTCATATATTTCCACCTTTGACTACCCCTCAGATTTCCTGCTGAATTCAGATGGGCCTCGGTCAATTCTAAAAGAGTTTTATATGCATTCAAATCATTTGGATTGTAGGAGGGTTCACATAGAATATTAGTTGATAAAGTCCTGGAGTTCCCCTCAAATACTGTACTGTACTGTAATTGTTTGCCGAATATCCATTTTGAAAAACTTTCATCATAAGCACGTCCATATACTTTATCGATTTTGTCATCTTAGCTCCTGTGTTCGGATATGTATTTTTGTGACATGCCTGGATATTGATCGATATACTTGGACAGAGGTTCAAAAAGTTTATTTATAGATGCCTCTTCTTCGAATTCACCCAATTTGAAAGCTAGGTGTTTTTTTCTATCTCCTTTGATAATACAGATATTTTATTTTTCAGAATGACGTCAACTACTTTGCTGAGCGGCTTTATGTTTACTGATGGTAAACTAATCTTTACACACGCATATATATCAAAACCTTGTCGATATCTGCCAGCATTCAAATCGCAATCCTTGACAATCACAAATGTCCCATACTTTTCGGCACACATACGTTTGAACTGTTCGAAAGACATGTCGGGTAGAACGTTTTCATCGAATACGTGTTTCATGTTCATTTCATCCTGCTTGAAGTGTCATGAGCACACTTTATCAAGTATTTCAAATATAGCCGTATGTAAACTGAAACTGAAGAATGCCAATATAATAAATCAATTTTCGTTCGAAATCAAAGGCGGCCGCGTTAATAATGTAACACCCCATAAAAATATCAAAGAAACTATTAAATCATGACAGCTACGATCTAACCGCTAAACCACATCGCCCACGACGGGACAGTTATTTTATCTCTATTGAGCCCACAAAGGCGCGACTAGGTAATTAACCGCTGTCACGTTAATGACCCATTAATTCAACATATCATGGCGACGTGTCAACTCAAAGGGGTACTCGCCGACACATAAATAATATTTTATTGTTTTCGGGCGGTATCGTTTGAATACCGAACGCTATATATATATATATATATATATATATATATATATATATATATATAAGATTTTCCCTAATCGAAGAAGACTTCATTCAGAATACAGTTGTCGAACGAGTCAGTCAGTACAGAGCTAGTTCTGCTTCATTATGAAGCAAAGAAGTGAAGTTTAATTCAATTAGAAGATGAAGTCTCATTTTCCTACGCTAAGTAAGCGTAGACTCCGTACAGTTTATCCGAAGTAGCAAATCAATCAACCATATGCAGAATCATAGTGAAAGTGTAACGCATCAGAATTCATCTCAGTAATAACTAAATGAATGGAATTAATATTTATCAAGAAGCTAAATAATCATATTGCAACAAGTGAACGCGTAATAATTGGTAATTCGGTAATAAAAAGGAATAATTAAGTCAGTGGCTCTTCAGTAAGACATAAAACTGTTTATTTGGCAAGGTATATATGTATAGTGTAATAAAAATATATTTCAGTATTGATTTCATAGTAGAAGACATTATTGATTCAACAAAAGTAAAATTATTAGCAATTGTTTAAAATAACTGAAGAACAGTTATTTTAATTGTCAGCACATATTGTTTCTCATTTTAAATTATTGTTTATTCAATCTCATTTTGACTTCCTATACATTTTCTCAGTAAATTATACCAGGTGTATCAATAGTTGTTTTTATATTTTAGAAAATACATATATATATTATTACAAGTCCTAATGGTATTATTATTCCGAAACAATCTGAAATTGGTCATTGTACTGTCAAATTAAGTCCCCCGCTCCATTACATACTGGGTGAAACAAAATCTCAAGCCGCTCTGGGATGTTGTTCCGTTATTGGTCAATAGACTGATAACGCTCAGTATGGTTATAACAAAAGGTGGACAGGTGTGTGGTTTTTCAATAAGACACGCCCTGTACGTCTTATATCAATGGTATCAGGTGTCGAGGTGGATTAACAGAAAAATAACGTTTATATGTTGATTTTCGCAAAATATATTAAACTCAAATTTACTCGATGCAAATAGGAATGAAAATTTAGTAAAAAAATTGTTTTACTCGTAAAAATATTATCAGAATTTTTGTAGTTGAAAGTGTGCATATATTGCAGTTTGCACTAAGGTTGTCATATTGGAAATTCATCTGGAAAAATATAATTGCAAATATAGAATATTTTTTTAATATTGTTTGTGGAATGCTAAAAGGAATGAAATTGTAGAAATATTCGGCGAAGATAAACATTTGGTAACGAATAAGGTCAGAAAAGTATTGAAAAAATTGGAAAAAATAATAAGAAAAGCATTTAGAAAGTAATATCAGTACAGAGAGTTTGACGAGTAGAAAATCAAATAGCGTTTATACAAGGCTGATCTCAGAAAGTATTTGGAAAGGAAAGTGAAAAAATTCATTCAATGGGGATCTTTATTAAAATTATTAAATCATGGAAACTCCGACAACAGTGCCGTGGACTGGTAGGATTAACTATAAACCTACCATTACTATCCGTGTGGATAATTTACCTTCTTCTAATGGTACTACAGATATCAAAGATTTTATTCGTGAAATTGAGTATTTGGCAGCTGTAGCAAGATGGACAGACAGTCAGATAAGTTCCATAGTTAGATTAAAATTGACAGGAATCGCCAGATTATTTATAGATACAGATGATAAATTAAAAAATACAATAAATTGGCCTGAATTCAAAAAGGAATTATTGCAGCAGTTTAGCAGATTGAAATTACCTGGAGAAGAAGAAAAAGAATTTTTGAATTGTTATTAGAAAAATAGTGAATCAGTTAGAAATTTTTCCATAAGATTGAGAGCATCCGCAGCGAAATTACGAACATTTACAGGAATTAATAGGGTTGATGATGTATTAAAGCAAAAATTTGAGCAAGATTCCCTTGTGCAATTTTGTTTGGGATTGTTAGATCCTGTAAGGAAAAAAGTTTTATCTGCCAGTCCTGTCAGTTTGAAAGAAGCCATCAAATTAGCAGAAAGGGAAGAATTAATTGAGACACTAACAGCTCATGCTAATATGAATTTTAGAAATTCCAATACGAATGTAATAATGTGTACCCATTGCAATCGTAAGGGTCATGAAAAAGCAAATTGTAATAAGACAAATTGTGTATGCTACCATTGCGATGAATTTGGTCACCTCTCATATAGATGTCCAAATAGAATAGCTTTCGAAATGAGATATTAAGTGAATCAGGACCATGGTTTTTCGACTATGCTAAGGGAAACAGATTTAGAAAATTTGTAAAAATAAAGAAACCAAGAAAAATATTTTCTAACTATTCAATGGAAAATAGACGTCGAACTCAGGGAAGAATGAACGAACAAGGACGTAGATTCATCAATCAATCAAATAGAAACCGATATCAGAATTTGGGGAGAGTAATTGATAGAAGACAAACAGGAAATAGTTACGCGAATGGAAATAGTCCGAGAAAGTATGGAAAAATGTTCGGATATAACAGGAATTTGAATAGAAAGAAGCAAGAAAAGAATGTACTAACCTACGGTGAAGGTTAGGAACAGAATAACGGTATTAATTTAGATAACGAACATAAGAATTGGCTAAAAAGTTTGGACGAAATGGGAAAAAGGTTTGAAGACATTACCAAAATGATAAAACATTGGATGGAATTAACTTTTGACAAAAAGCTAAATTTATCGAGGGAGTGCACGCCCAAAACGAATTGTCGAGTAATCAAAAATGGATTTTCACGCCATGAAATGAGTCCGGCCGACTCGAATCAAATGGAAATGTCCCAAGATAGTGAAGTGTTTGAGACACTAGGTTTCGAAGAAGCCGATTCAACGAAAACGTATGGAAAATCGTCTAGGAAGGAAGATAACAGAGGTAATCGATTAAACAAGCCAAATATGATTGATGATTTGACAGTGACATCATTCATTAAACTAGATGAAGATTGAAAATTGCCAAAGGTGGAAATTGAAAAATCCATGAAAATCAGCAAGGGTATGGAAAAAACCGGAACGCCCTGTACACTAGGAAGGATAGTCAAGCGAGACCGCCGGAAAAGTTCAAAAGACAGTCGTAGTGAAAGAGACAGCTCATTCAAGAATGACACTTTTTCAACCAGAACAATGGAAGAAACAATGATCTGAGAACGACCATCATGAATAGTACGCCACTCGAAAGTGACAGTCTAAAAGTAGAAATTTATTCGTCAAAGAACGAACATTTCTTGCCTAAAGAAACAGAGAGATGGAACGGAAAATTGCCAATGCAGTACCACAGCGGGAATGAAGGAAATTATGTTCGGAAAATGGAAAAAGATATACGGATAGGTATGAAAGTTTTTGAGAATGAAAATATTCAAGAAGGTAGCAAACCATATACAGGAAGTATCGGAATTACAGAAGCTAAGCATCAAGAATTAGGGAAGATGGTCGATGTAGAACATGGAAATCGTGGAAAACAGTCTAAAGGTAGATATGAATACCCAAGGGAGATATTCACCCACCAGGAAGTTGGAAATTGCCAAGAACCTCGGATGATAGTCGCCAAAGAAAGTACTTTCGCATAGACGAAAATCAAAAGACTGAATTTTATTTGCCCAAGGACAAAAATTTGCCGCCCAGATTATTGAATATATGCATAGTTAAAGCAAGGAGTAAAGTGAATTCGGAAAAAAAATCAAAAGTAAAGAAAACAGCAGAAAATGAATGGTTAACAACGAAAACACGTATTATGGTACAAGATTTGGAAGAAAATACCGAAGAGAAAAAGGAAGTAGTTGAGGATATAAAAATGAGAATCATCGGAACCGTAGCCAGTCACAAGGAAAAATCTAAATTTAAGAAGTCATAGCTTGAAAATTCAGAAATCCCACAAATTGGAAACAGGATTGAACACATGAACCGACTGAAAGTTAATCAGAGAGAAGAAAAATTTCCACAACTAGAAAATAGGCAGGAAATTATTGTAGAAAATAAAAGAATGAGTAACGTTAAACCCAGAGCGCCCTGTATATAGGAAAAGATTATTTTCATCTAACTTCTAAAAATACGGTAGCATGCCACGGAAAAGCTATCAAACTTTTTCAAGAGAATAATTTGTTGAAAGATATCAAAAGGAATGAAAGTGAACATAGTATACAGGGGAGAAGAATTCCGCCAATTCATAAAAATACTAAGAATCAGAAATATAAGTAGAAATTTTCTACTGAGTGTAGGGAACTTAAAGAGAATAGTTAGAATATGGGAAGAAAAAAAGTATTAGAAGAATATAACTTCAGGACGAAAGAACAATTTTGCAACAATTGCAAGAAGAAACCCAAGCGAAAATAAAGGAAAAACCGATGAGAAAAATCAAGAAAATAGATCAAGAAAAAGACCCATAGAAAACCTAAAAACACTAGCAGAAAGTAATCAAAATGAATCATCAGAAGATGGAGGGAAAAGTATTCCAGAGATAAATCATAGTTATCAGACTAGAACACGTGGTACAGTAAAAGAGTTTCCATGGTTTTATTCCAAAGCAAACAGTCAAAATAAGTAATTTTCAAAAGCACAAAATAATGCACTTATGAAGTAATAATATTGTCAATATTTTCAAACCCAGTTGAGATCAAATAGTATAGTAAGCCAGTATAGATAAATAATTGGGAATCATGAAATCTTGCCAAGTATACACAAGCACGTATCGAAACGTGTAGTCAAAGATTGAAAACACCCTGTAAATTATTGCGAAATAAATATTGATGGGATTTTCTACCTGAACCGTAACGTACCGCGTACCGAAATCCCTCGTCTCGTGGAAGGGATAACGACCATTGAGAATATCGTCAAGTGACATTACGCAATGACGGAATGGGACAAAAATTATCTAGTGTCGGTTATTCTACATGAAAATCGGACTTTTGAGTAAAGCATAGACTGTAAGAGAAAATTGTGTGTATTTCCTAAAAATTGGGAAGGATTTTGTAGACATTAATGAAGTTCTAATATAAAATGGTTATAATTCTCTACCGTGAAGAGATTTTAGCATGTAATTAAAAGTGTTACCTTGATAAAGACTAAGTGAAATAACATTAATTAGAAGTAAAAATGTGCGAAAAATATCGGTGATAATAAAGAACATTTTAAAATATCGTTAACAATTACGGATAATATAATATGGATTTTTGAACTATAACGGAGTTCAAATTAATGATTATCAGCTTCTCACCAAATAGTTATTTACTGAGCATCGTACCGCCATGGAGAGTTTGAACTTTTAATCCAATTAAGTTCACAATACACAAGGATGAATGGATATTCCAAGCCCATAGTCAGAGTGCAGAGTTGAGGGACCCCCCAGGAAGCCTCATGGCAAGGGTGCACAAATTATCCAACTAAATAGAAGGGTGGACCATCACTTTAACACGAAAGAACCTTAGAAACTACCACTTCACTGGAACTTTGAAAAAAAGTCAGGTGACATTTTGCATCATAGAGGGAATTCAATAATCACTGTCAAATACGTTCACTACACGAAGGGTCGCTCGAAAAACTAACGTTAAGGCCGTTTAACTCGCTGCAGACTGAGTGCAACTAAGTCATATGGTTCGCAGATGTTGTTTACATCGTCCCTAGCGAAGAGCAGACATAAGGTCGCTGGAGAATTTCAACCTGATTTCGCCAGACCGCAGACAGCCTATATCACAGCAGGTGAGGACAAGTCATATCTACAGGGTGGCGTTCCAATTCGAAGCCAGCATCGTCTCAGAAGACATTGACTCAAAGGGATCTTTATTGAGAATTATATAAAGATTTGCATGTTAAAATTAGTATGTTAGAATAGTAATTATATAAGTAGGGATATTGTTGACCATGTATGTAATATTAGGTGCATGATTGAATAAGGTAAAGGTCATATGTTATCATAGGTATTATCAGTAAGAATTTATTAGTTTGCTCATTGTATGTTAAACATTTGTCAGAGCCATAACAAAGTTGAGTCCCATACCACTCATCTCCCCAAGATATTAGGGTCATGAAAAAGGTATTAATTAGAATTAACACCTTTGTTAAATGGAAAAGGGAGGTATGTCATGAGCACACTTTATCAAGTATTTCAAATATAACCATATGTAAACTGAAACTGAAGAATGCCAATAATAAATCAATTTTCGTTCGAAATCAAAGGCGGCCGCGTTAATAATGTAACACCCCATAAAAATATCAATGAAACTATTAAATCATGACAGCTACGATCTAACCGCTAAACCACATCGCCCACGACGGGACAGTTATTTTATCTCTATTGAGCCCAAAGGCGCGACTAGGTAATTAACGATTCTTCGACAGCGGTGAAAAAACATAAACTCGTAAAGATCGCTTCTCAAAGAGACCGCTTGTCACGTTAATGACCCATTAATTCAACATATCATGGCGGCGTGTCAATTCAAAGGGGTACTCGCCGACACATAAATAATATTTTATTGTTTTCGGGCGGTATCGTTTGAATACCGAACGCTATATATATAAGATTTTCCCTAATCGAAGAAGACTTCATTCAGAATACAGTTGTCGAACGAGTCAGTCAGTACAAAGCTAGTTCTGCTTCATTATGAAGCGAATAGAAGTGAAGTTTAATTTCAATTAGAGAAGATGAAGTCTCATCTTCCTACGCTAAGTAAGCGTAGACTCCGTACAGTTTATCTGAAGTAGCAAATTAATCAACCATATGCAGAATCATAGTGAAAGTGTAACGCATCAGAATTCATCTGAGTAATAACTAAATGAATGGAATTAATATTTATCAAGAAGCTAAATAATCATATTGCAACAAGTGAACGCGTAATATAATTCGGTAATAAAAAGGAATAATTAAGTCAGTGGCTCTTCAGTGAGGGTAAGACATAAAACTGTTTATTTGGCAAGGTATATATGTATAGTGTAATAAAAATATATTTCAGTATTGATTTCATAGTAGAAGAAATTATTGATTCAACAAAAGTAAAATTATTAGCAATTGTTTAAAATAACTGAAGAACAGTTATTTTAATTGTCAGCACATATTGTTTCTCATTTTAAATTATTGTTTATTCAATCTCATTTTGACTTTCTATACATTTTCTCAGTAAATTATACCAGGTGTATCAATAGTTGTTTTTATATTTTAGAAAATACATATATATATTATTACAAGTCCTAATGGTATTATTATTCCGAAACAATCTGAAATTGGTCATTGTACTGTCAAATTAAGTCCCCCGCTTCATTACATACTGGGTGAAACAAAATCTCAAGCCGCTCTGGGATGTTGTTCCGTTATTGGTCAATAGACTGATAACGCTCAGTATGGTTATAACAAAACGTGGACAGGTGTGTGGTTTTTCAATAAGACACGCCCTGTACGCTTATATCAGAAGATCACAATCAAATTTCAATTGTATCGAATCAGTTGCAAAACTCTTTGTCAGTTGTTTGGGTATTTTCGAGTAAGTTTGACATAGATACATGGCGTCGATGTCCTTGTGTCTGCACATTGAATAATAATATTCTCGAATTTTCTGCTGACCATCACAAGCCACGTCATCGAATATGAATATCGAATCGTGTTTGGCTTCATGAGGACTCATAATTACATCGTTTTTTTGGAACGGAAAATAACCGATTTCTTCGACTTCATCCAATACCATTTGAAGCAGTTAGTACTTTGGTTGATACAGCGACTTCGAGTAGACGTTCTCGAATACTGCGCTATTCGGACTGAACAGTAATGATAACGCTATATTAGTTTTTCCGCGTCCGCTCGGGCCCAAGATGATGGCTCGGAAGGAGGCTGGTAATAATTCACCATGTTTTTTCTACGTTTGGATCCTTCGCTCAAATAGTCCAAGTTTTCTATGGGTAAAGTTTTTTCTTGTTGAACAATCTACATATCCTGATCGGAATCCGCATCATCATTCATGTCGTTTACTTGAGTGGTTGTTGCCTTGTTTTGCTGTGTATACTTCTTTAATCTTAATTTTTTCTTCTTTGGTGGGAATATCTTGGATATGATATTTTCGTATTTCCATGACTTATTGCCATTAATTTTTCCGTTGGGTAGTTTGTGTGCATCGGTGAGCATCAGAATCGTTTTATAGTGGAAAATGTCTTGATCGGTGAAATTTGTGGGCTTGTTTTTGGTCAGAAGTTCCTTCAAGCCGTTGGTCAATCCAAAAGTCTCTCGACCCAATCTCAAAGTATTGTCTTCAATGACTATAAGTGCCTATATGATAGTTGAATCCGTTCAGATGGATGCCATAACAGTTGAGATCAGGTAGCAAGGACATGTTGACACTTCCATTACAACTGACAATCGCTGACACATCACTCTTTTATATATATATATATATATATATATTTATCCCGCGTACAATATAACGTCCGTACGTGGGTTTCCGACCATACACTACCGCGTCCTGAATGATACAACGTCCGTATACCGGATGCAGTATTGTTTTCCAACAATAATTCCATTATTTTGAACGAACCATCAAATTATATATTCGCAAATTGTACTCCGCTTCCAGAGCTCCCATGGCATATGAGAACAGAAAACATTCATTATCAAATGCGAGAGTTATGTACACCAGAAAAACATAATGAAGGACGTACTATCATACGGTCTTTGAAAGTTCCAGTATACATTTAGTTCAGACAATATCTGTTTGGGGGGCGCTTTAAATCGTGAATGCTAATATATATACATTGAATATACTCCTTTCACCTGTGGCATGATGGTGCGTCCTCAGTCTGGCAACCATGTACCAAAATACATTTTGGTCAGTGTCTTCATGTGCAAACACGTGCGAAGTTCTGGTGCACTTTTATTTTGTGATTAAGTAAACTTCTTTGAATTTTTTTACCGGACTTTCATATGTATTTACAGAAATTCAAGATTTATGAGGAGGAAAACATATCATATATGAATGCAATAATGAATTACATCAATTTCCCCCATTTGTTCGCCAGAAATAACTTTTATGAGTTTTTGAGAATTGCAAGTGTTTTTATTAATTTTCAAGAAATTGAGTTATTCAGAACCTTTACATATGTGTGAAAATTCTCAAATTGCTTTTCGATAGTTTGGTTGACTGATTGCAGCATTGTGAGTTGGTAACTCTAACTTTTTATGTAGACTGCAGACTTTTCCAAAGTGTTTATTCAAGGTCGGGCATGCTCCAAAAGTGAACTGGACAGACGCTCTTATTTTTTCTCGACACAGATGGTAGTTTTGGGATAGCATTATTCTCCTGTTGGCGACTCTGATGCAGATACAACATTTAGCCCAATACGATAGACAAGTTATTAAGTTCATATTTTAATTTATCCCGTATCATTCGCATTCATTTGGATCCTACTCATCTCAGAAAAAGACCATTTTTCCTTCTATTATTTCGTCATCATTAATTTTCAGGTAAAAAAAACAATCGTTTTCGATCTTTGCTCTCAAATTCTTTCAAATCACGACCAATGAGTTTTTGAATATTTCGTCCAGCCCTAGCAAACACAATGAGAAAGTACCTTCTACCCACGAGAATCCAATATCAAGGGATCAAAACGAAACCTTACCTTCTACACCCAGAAGCACTGGAAGACTGAATTACGGAATTAACAGTCGTCCTTCCACTCCAGAGATAACAATCCGAATGAGAATATATCTACTTACGGGAATATAACTGAATATTGTAGAATATGAAAGTGGAAATATTGTGTCTTAAATATATAATGAAAAAGGGGGAATTTTGTGGCATAGAGGACAAATTATTAAATTAAAGAAGAAAAAAGCATCCTCAAGTGGGAGTCGAACCCACGAACTTATGATTTCTAGCCATACGCTCTACCATCTGAGCTATTCGAGGACATATGATGCTTTTATTTCTTTAATTTAATAATTTGTCCTCTATAAAATTCCCCCTTTTTCATTATATATTTCGGACACAATATTTCCACTTTTACCTTATATGGCTTAATTTTATCAGGGGTTAGAGATCATCTGCTTAGATCAGCTACTGAAATTTTCGAATGACGATGAAGCTGAGTGACAGGTAATGGATCTCGACGCCCAGTTTGATTTTCGATTCATTTCTCACATGAATATTAAATGATGGAAGAAAAGGTTCACGAGTGTTTGTCGATTCCTATGTCTTCGAATAGCTCAGATGGCGTATGGCTAGAAATCATAAGGTCATGAGTTCGACTCCCACTTGGGGATTCTTTTTTTTTTCTTTAATTCAATAATTTGTCCTCTATGCTAGAAAATTCCCCCTTTTCATTATATATTTCGGACACAATATTTCCACTTTCACCTTATATATTTGGCTAAATCTTATCAGTGGTTAGAGATCATCTGCTTAGATCTGCAACTGAAATTTTTGACGATGAAGTTGAGTGACAGGTAATGGATCTCGACGGCCAGTGATAAGTACGTTTGATTTTCGATTCATTTCTCACATGAATATTGAATTATGGAAGAAAAGGGTTCACGAGTGTGTGTCGATTCCTATGTCCTCGAATAGCTCAGATGGTAGAGCGTATGGCTAGAAATTATAAGGTCGTGGGTTCGACTCCCACTTGAGGATGCTTTTTTTTTCTTTAATTTAATAATTTGTCCTCTATGCCACAAAAATTTTCTTCTTTTTCATTGTAGAATATATTCTGGATAACCTCATAAGGTTTCATCAACAAAATGGAGAATATTACTCACTGTTAGTTTTGTGAGGATGAATGAATACTCCAGGAATCGTGATATTTTGTTGTATTTTGGAGATTCCAGAGAATTTATTTCTGTCTTACTCTTTGAAAAAGCAGCTCTGAAGTCACACACTTGTGAGTCTAGACTGACTTGGGACTACAAACTCTCCCTAAGACAACTGGCTACGAATAATCAGGTTACTCTGATGTGGGTGCAAAGAAATCAAAGGCAATGCGGAAGCGAACAGCCTTGGAAGGGGCAAATACCCAATTTTCTGGCCCAGAACCCTTCTGTGATATTTTCAAAGCCCACATCAAGAAAGAGTTTCGGCGCTGGGAAGCTGACAAAATTGAAACCCACTGGAATAAGGTTCCAGGGCAAAGACAAGCGAAAAAGCTTTTGAGCTCATCGTCAAAGAAAGCTGAACAGCTTCTCGAGTTGGACAAGGAAGACTTGAAACTGGTACTGCTCACCGGACATTGTCCTCTGAGGTATCACCTCAAAAAACTGGAAAGATCAGACAGTGAACTGTGCCGTTACTGCGAGAATTTCGCTGAAACTGCAGAACACCTGCTTTGCGACTACCAAGTGCTGTTTTGCAAAAGTTCCTGGAAGGAGTTTTACTAACGCCCTTATCCACCAGGAAATTAGCTCCCAGGAAACTGATACTCTTTGCAGGGAATCTCGGAATCCCGGGTCTTGAATAGGTGAAGGGTAATGTACAAAAGACCTCATAGGTCGAGGTACGGAGGGGCTAAAGAGTCATACCAACCCCCCTATGATCTACTCTTTTGAAATGTATTTACTTACGAATCTTTCGGAAATTATTATATATATATATATATATATATATATATATATACAGCGTACTATTTCTGTACGCTCAATCAATATTTTTTCCCGAATCTTGTCTGTATTCATTGTCACGAATACACTACTTCCACAGCAACAATATGTACAGTGGTAACAACAGCAAGCTGGTGAGTACCTTACCCTACCCCACACTATGGGAATCCGGTTACGCTGGATCAACGCGCTAGGTTATCCTGCTGCCGAATCATTTCAGCCACGGTGGGTCCGCCTGATGAGGCTACTGGCTCTGGGATGTCAGTACCCGAGAGAGTAAATGCGCCGCTTCCCGCCAAGTTAGCAAGGAATACAATCATCAGTGCCCATAGATAAGGGACTTCCCCGTCTCTCCCGAATACGGTATGTTTTTCATTAGTCAACTATCTATCACCCTGCCCCCCAGAGTCCAACACCTTGTGGCGAGGCAACGGCAAGCCTATGGGGAGGTCCTCTTCCCCTGGATACCCATGTCAACAGGAGAATTCCAATATCAGCAAGATTTATCTCGCATCAACTTTCTTTCAAAAGCTACTAGTTATGCTACCATATTAACTGAGAGGGAAAATGGACTTTACCCAGCTATGTCTGGGATCGTCACAAGTATTAACCCCTGTCGGCCTAGACACATGGCGGGCCTAGGCCCCACACTTCTTCCTCAGTTCATTTTATGGAAAATTGAATAAATGAATTTTGATTAGCAAGGGATTAATTTTCCGAAGAGAAGGACGTCATATTAACTATAGATTGATTCTCTCAATTAGTAATACCATAACAGGTAAGTGATGAGATAAGGAAAATTTTTGTTGTGGTTATCTACCTGAGAGAGCACAAAAAAAAATATGATGTTAACATAAACGATTCCAAAACCCAGTTTTCTGTGAATTTTATGAGTAGTAAATTTCAAATAATTCGAAGAACTCTGGAAATTTCATAGTCTGTTGGGATCGGGGATGTGTATTCTTGTTGTATCTGTCATATTTTTGTTGCTGTAATGAAACACCATCTTTTATTATAATATCATACATGACTGGTCCCCAGCAATTATGATATTTTTTATGTGTAGTTATACATATAATGGAAGTGAAGGAAGACATCACCTAATGGGCTAATCATTTGGAGACATCAGAAAATACTTAATTTAGGGAACAAAACTGAATAATTACAATAATAGGAATAATCAAATGATTTCATTTATGTAACCATAATTTATCATTATCAGGATTATTTACTATTATACTAATTATATATCAAGGATGACGAGAAAGAACTTATCAGGGTTTACATACTATGAAAGTAACTTTAGGATTACGATGAGGAATAATTTTATTTATTACTTCAGAAGTATTTTTTTTATTTCCTTTTTTTGAGGATTTTTCCATAATTCATTACAGAAATAAAATAATTAATAAAAAAACTTTTTGAAGACAAGCTTTTATTCAAATGCACTAAAAAGTAAAAAATAATTGCTTTGGATGTGTGACGTAGGTTATTCCGTGACTTATAGATTCAATTCAATACGTACGCCCTAACCTATGCATTTTTGTTAAAGCATCGTTATTATGAGGCCTTTTTTTCCTGTTAGTTCTGAGCTATCTAGTCCTTCAATGAGGAGACTATCTAGAGATTAACTCATTCGCCATCTTGGAGTTGCCATCTTCAATTTATGAATTTTAACTGAAAATCAATAATCTTCGACTTAATTCGTAATCTCCGAACCCAAAAACCCCGAAATACCAATTTTGAATCGAATCGGGCCGCCATCGAGTCGTGCCGACGTACCAATTTTGAATCGAATCGTGCCATTATCACAAAACTCCCCCTCTTGGGTTTTTGATCAAAAATCCCTAATCTCTGACCCCGAAAACCCCCACATACCAATTTTGAATATAATCGGCATAAACAAAGAGATTATCGGCCATCGTGGAGCCACTATTTTGATTTTATGAATTTTGAAGAAACATTCCTAATCTTCGACCATGAAAACTCCCACATACCAATTTGAATCGAATTGGACCATGAACCTGAACCTCGTCCGCCATCTTGAAGCGCCATTTTTTTTTTCTCTAACAGTAATTCCATAGCTGCCTTTAATTTCTAAATTTTGAAAAAATTATAATTTCGACTCCGAAAACCCCCATACCAATTTTTGAATCGAATCGGACCATAATCACAAAACTTGTCCGCCATCTTGAATTTTTTTATTTTGATAGACATTTCACATTCTCGGTCCCTGAAAACCCCCACATGCCAATTTTGAATCGAATCGTACCATAATCACAAAACTTGTCCGTCATCTTGGAGCCGTCATTTTGTTTTTTTCAACGAAAATTTCATAATGCATTGTCACCGGAATTATGATCACCTGCCGAATTTCAGTTCAATCGGATGTCGGCAAGTGTTCCAAAAATGGATTACAAATTTTGAACCGGAAAGAATGACAGCATATGAACGAAGCGAGTTGAATAAAAATGTGTAATAAAACATGGCAACAGCGCTGGATGCCGTATCGTGCTGAGTATGAAAGATATAATGCAAATTGGACGCAGTATCATACTAAATATGAAAACAAATTATTCACCGGACGTGATAATGATATGATGGTGAAAGGACGCAATATTATATGAGAATACTTTTTTTTATTTTTGAAGTTTTTGATAATCTGAAACCAGCTTTGAGTAGGATTTTTTGTGTAGAACCAGTATACTCTATCAGAATTGACCTAGATAGCGTATTTGGGACCAGATAGCGTACTTCCTGAAGGACGCTAGTACGATATATATATATATATATATATATATATATATTATATATATATATATATATATATATATATATATATATATATATATATATATATATATATATATATATATATATATATATATATATATATATATATATGTATATATATATATATATATATATATATATATATATATATATATATAGAAAAATTCCTCCGTCTCAGTACAACCTGCGGGAACCTGGGGTAACCCGAGGTAACCTGGGAAAACCTGGGGAAACCTGGGGTATACATACAGATACACAGGGCACGCAACTCATACATAAACATGTATCGCCCCATCGAAATCTTTATATCTGAATGATGTCATTGCTGTGACGTCAGTCCTCATGTTGACGTATAGCGGAGAAGGTGTCATCAATACGCTCATCAATAAGTTACCATTCGAATAACATCTACCAGGATATCAGTAGTGCGGTCCTGGAACTCGATTACAAGAACGTCTTGCACGCGGTGAGGAAACAAGCAGCACGATATTGCCTATTCACAACACAAGTCTCTCGAAGCACGTCATAAAGCCGATAAAGTTCTCGAAGAAAAGGCGTGGCAACTAGTCAAATCCAAAGACGCATCACTTGGTGAAAAAACAAGTGCTCTATTCGTTACCGGAGCCATAAAAACTAAACGAAAGTTTGGCATGGGTATGACGTCATTCCATAGTCATATTGGAAAAATAATCAAGAAATGGAAGCCTTATCCGAATAATGTCAAAAAATCCATTGCATCAGCTTTGAAGGTGGCAAAAATGGTAGTCCAACAAGCAGGCGGACGGAAGGACTCTCAGGCTTGGGTACATTGGTAGGGGGTGCAAGTGCCGTAGCCAAGACAGTTATAGATGCAAAAAATGCGAAAAAAAAACTCGAAGAAGATCAACGTCATAATAAAGCTATGGAACATTTGGGATCCGGTCTGTATTTACGCAAGACACCTCGAGGTTATGAATTGTTCTTGAAAAAGCAGCAACAGCGACGAGGAGGATGCGGTCTCTATTTGAAGGAACAAAAAAACTCCCTATTGAAGCTACCCAATAGAGCGTTGTACGACTCGGATATAGAAAAATGCGCTCGTCAATTGAAATCACCTCATTTTCGAGGAGTCTTTATTCGAGATTCACTAACGCAGCGCCGCCCCCTCTACAAAAGGAATGTGTTTTACTAAATTTGGACTCTAATAAAAATGCGGGTACACATTGGATAGCTTACATAAAAAATGCAGCACTGTAAATTATTTCGATAGCTTTGGCAACCTGAAACCGCCATTGGAACTTGTGCGATATTTTGATCAAAACGTTGAAATTATATATAACAAAGATCGTTATCAGAATTATAATCAGTTCAATTGCGGCCATCTATGTATACGCTTTCTAATTGAAAATGTCCGAAATATGTCTGATGGACTTGTGCGATGCAGAATTGAAAGTTATTCCTCTGGACTATCTGATGGAATATGCAGTACCTTGGGAATTGTTGTATGTCATAAATTACCTGAATAATACAAAGTTTGTTTCGAGCCGCAAATCCATCTGCCATGTTTCATCCATCATCGGAGAGAATGTCGCCAGATTCCCATGCAGTATTTTGGATATGTTAGTTCACAAAATAAATGTTATCATTGCTTGAATAAATTATAATTAATTGTTTTTTCGTATTTATATGCTACCCCCGATCGAAATGGCTGTCTTGTCTATAAAATTAACCTTGAACGGTCGCTCGGATTGGCTTTATTTCATTCGAACAACGGTATACCCAACATGTCGAAGGGTACAAAGTTCCATTATTTCGAGGACGGTGAAAGGAGCAAGAGAAAAAGCATCAATATCCCCGTCGAAGCTTTGGAAATTGAAGATATTGAAGCATTACTGCAAAAACACATCGTTCCCCAGTCATTCGTCGAAGATACTTTGGCTCATATACTGGGATTTCCGTCTTCCATCCTCGCACCCAACATTCATCACGCATCAGACCAACCCGTCAATATCATACAATTCACGTCGACAGTAATATTACATCTGGAGCCTGCTACAACCACAGACCTTCTTTTACGATATACGAATTTGCCATAGTGTAAAAATCGTCAAATGTTTACCGATAACTTTTCTAATTTTAATAAAACTTTTTGTGCATTGGCGTCAATACCAGAACAGGTAATACACCTGCATAAATACGAACGATTTTTGTACATGTGGTTCACCCCAAGAGTAAAATTGAAGCCAGCGTTAAACTACTTTTTTCCTGAAAGCTTTGCACTTACCTGTAGAACAATTGTTGCCTCCGATAACCAATTTTTCCAAATATTTGTCCCAGTTTTCTGTCTCATGTTTATATCGTATATATTCCCTTTCGATCTATTGATACAATAAAAATCCCATACTTAAAGTACACCACCCATTTTGACTCACGAAAAACTCACTTTATCCCGAAATTTCATATAAATGTCTCGACGCTTCAAAATTTCAGTCAAACAAAATATTATGCCCCAACCGTCGTATAAAAAAAACCCAAATCTGTTACCAAACATTTTCCACAGAACCACTGCGCCCGTGCCTCACGTCTGTTCGGGTGAAGCCCACCGACCGAATTCTTAATTTCATCTCATTTTTTTTTCGCTCCAAGTTAGCGTCAAGGCGTAGTCCCCATTTTAAAATCACTTATTGGTCTTTCATTTAAGTGGTACTTTTGCATATTCAAATCCTATTGGGTACTTATTATTGCATAATTTTTCTAGATGAAGTATTTCCCCGAATAATTCTTGTTATTTCAGCACAACGGCAATTAGACCATAACCCTCAACTGTGTGAAGAAATCTTAACACAACGTCCGAACTTAAATAAACAATTAAACTCTAAACCGATAATTGATTATTTTCAATCTCCCATTGAAGATTGATGGTTGACTTCCATTAAACACCATATATGAATATTATTTCAATGAGAGAAAATGATAATTACTGAATAACTAAGATATGAGCTCTTCCAGTATTTCTTACAATAATAAAATTTCAATCTCATAAGTTACCAGAAAAATAGATACTTTCATTAAGGCCAAAAAATAAAACAACAATAACATAACACCTTACAGGGTGTTACAATACTCCCTCCATTAAAAAAAGTATTGGCTACACCTGCCATTACTTTTTCCCAAAGTACAAAAATTATTGATCAGGTCCGATATATTTCAAAGTTAAATTTCCAAAATAAAAAAATTCTGTTATTGGCCAACAATTATAGGCCCAATTCCTTAATACGGTCCTGTTCAATTTTCCGGAGGTCATATTTCTATCAAACTTAACTCTAAGTACAGCCTACAATCTAAACACATTTTTTTTTAAGTGCGAACCCGTTCATTTCGGTTAAAAATTGCCTTTTTGTTTTACACACTCCCGATTGTTCGGCGGCACTATCACTAACGACGCTGTAAGTGATGCTGGAAGGTTACTTTCTCTCATAAGGCCCAAAGACAGAATACTTGTTGCTGGAACACTAGAACAAACAACTAGTGTTTCTGAATCTCGCTGCTGGAAAACAGGAACAAGTCGATTAGGGTTTCAAAATCTCGCTACTGGTATACTGGATAAGTTCGACCTGCTTAACTAACTACAGGATCGAATCAACTGAGACATTTTCAAAGGTTACGTAAAATACATGGCTAAACTACCATGCCACCATATTTCTCCAATTTATCAGCTCCCATGGTTCACTCCATATAACTCAGTGAACTCCGTTCATTCGGCAAGACCGCCTCTGCTTTTTATACTCGATTATTCTAGGCTTACTATTTCGCCGTCTATATGACTTAATCAATTCAGTCATTTCATATATACAGTAACCCTATTTACAACAGCCTCATTTCATTTATTCAACTGTTCTGCTTCTGTCCTTTGAGCTGAACTCTAGCTCATACTAGGACACCTAGCTACTTACTGCCAACACCTTTTGCTAGCTGCTAACATCAGCTACTTCTAATAAACCCTGTCAATAATTACACCATCTCGTCCGCTGCTTCCAATCTGTCTAAATTACTTTGGCCTAAATACAGGAGAGAGAAAAGTTACCATGCTGTCGACTGCTCTGCCTACCATTTCCAGAACCTTCTCTACTGCATACTCCATCCCCAATAGCCTTTCAAATCATTTTTAACCCGAATCACGCACTAATGATATTAAAATCAAGTCCTTCAAACAAAATAGTTCATACTTGCAAAATAAAAACAAATCAAATTATCTTCACTATACAGAAGTCCATTACAAAATGATAAAAAACCTCATCATAAATAGAGTCAATTTTTCATCCCAACAATACCAAACAAAATAAAACAATAATCAATATATCATAGAAAAAATAAACATTTTCTCCTTATCATTCTTACAATTACAATATAGTAAAATCAAATCCTCAAAGTGGCGTTTCCGTAAAATAAAAATAAAATACTTCACCAACAAATAAATTCATAAAAAAATAGACATTCTTATGATCAGTACATCAAATCAAAATAAAATAAAACATAATAATTGCAAAAAACATTATCAACATATAACCTATTCAATTGATTACTATCCGTGACCTTAGCAGATAGCCAATCAATTTTTTTCTACCAATTCCGTAGAATTTTGAAGGTACTTCCTCCCTTCAAAATTTAAAAAATCAATTAATCATTTATCAGCATTTTTCTCTCTTCGCGAAAATCTATCTATTTGCACTAATTTGTATTATACACGAAACCACCAGCTTGACTTTATCATTTCGGGTACAAAATTACCCTTAGTTAAAAAAAATATATCCTGTAAAAATTATCTTGCAATTAGCAAAACATATCTTTCAACGCTCCATCTATCCTATATCGCCTTTTCAATGGAACTCATTACCCGAGTCCTTTTTCGTATTCTACTGCGTATCTCAAGGTATTTCCAATACCCTTGTATTCAAAACTGAACATAAGCTGCTTTTGCAGAGTCTTCATATTCTCCCAACGGTCAGGAGGGCCAATGCCTCGCGCCTGAACCTATCCTTCGAATCAAAATGAACATGAGCTGCTTTTGCAGGGTCTCCATGTTCTCCCAACGGTCAGGAGGGCAAATGCCTCAACCCTGGACCTATCAAACGACACAAAATAAACCTGAGCTGCTTTTTCAGGGTCTCAGTTCTCCTAATGGTCGGAGGGCCATTGCCTCACTCCTGGACCTATCTACAATAAAATGAACCTGAGCTGCTTTTGCAGTTTCTCAGCGTTCTCCCAACGGTCAGGAGGGCCATTGCCACTACTGGACCTATCATATGGCTTAGTAAACCATACCTCCAAAGTGACACTATTCAACGGGACTCTTACCCCCCAGGTAGCGCACCGGCCTGGCAGAAAGATTCTTTCCCCTCCTCTGCAAGGGTAATTTATCGTTTGAAATAAAAAATAAAAATCCCAAAATTTATTGAATTACCCTCTAAACTAAACTTTCAATCCCACAGAATCATTGAACCTCTCCGGTAACAATAAAATTATTAATCTGCCCTGGTAACTAAAGAGTTTTTCTATTAAAATTATTAAACCACCCTATATGTTCAATTTCCTCCCAATGTCCAACCCTCTTTCATTTCAAAAAAATATTAAATTTTCTGGCTTTTTCGAATGGAAACGACTTTGTTGGGCATAGCTGTATCCACAGTATTCTTCCAACAACCACAGTGAAATTGTGTAAATATCCAAATTCAATTTTCTGGCTCAGATTTGCGCATTCCTGGGCACTTTCTTAACCATACCAAAATGTAAGGCAATTCAGTTAGGACAGTCATACAAATTCTTCGCGTACAAGAGTATCATGGCATATCTCTACAATCCATATGAATCAAAACCAAACAGAAACAAGTCGGAATTACGAGACAATTGGTCCTGTCCTCATATACCCAACAATTCATTGTAAAAAAAAAACCTTTTGATTTCCCACAAATATTTCTTACCAAAAAAATTAGTTCAGCATATTCCCTTCTAAACCACACAATCCTTCTTCACCTTTCACAACCATTCTTAAAAAAATACATTATTCTTATATTCACACATGCATATCCAATAATATAGTAGGACTCCCGAGTCGCGGGACTTTTACTCCGCCAGCTGGTGTCTTTCACCCTGGTAGAAGTATTCTGCGGCCCCTCCTTCAGAGCCAAAACGCATAAATGGTATCCGATGTCAATGAAAAAAAATGGCTACAAAAAACACGTCGTGGAACACACGAAAATCGCAAAAGAAACCAACATACCACCAAAAAAAACGGTCAAGTATCGCTCATATAATTACAAATTTTACCTGAAACATGACCTATAGGTCCAACCTAGTAGGAACTACCGTCCTACCACCAACTTCGCTTACGGTCTTTTCTCAGACCATCCCCCCAATTGGTCCAACTCCAGACCCCTTCCCAAAACTCATCTGCTTCACCTAGCAGGCTACAAAACTCCCTATATGGTCCTCTCTCAGACCTTTCCTAAAAACACATTTGCCCTTCATACCTAGAGCGTCCCATCTCTAGAATGAACAATTCTGGTCACATACCCTCGACCAAATGCATAGGCATCAATTTTGGATCTTTTACCTACCGATTGGTACCACACCCCGACAGAAAAATTCTTAGGCCCCCTCTGCAGAGCCATAAAGAAAAGAAAAGGATAGACAAAAAAAAAGGACGAGACTTCCACGTTGTGAGATTTTTACTCACCAGCTGTGGTCCAACCAACCCTGGTAGAAGTATTCTTGAGTCCCCCTACAGAGCAAGAATGAAAGGAGAAAGAAAATAAAGAACAGGACATCCAAGTTGTGAGACTTTTACTCACCAGCTGGAGCCAAATCAGAAAACGCATCAATAGGCGCAAAAATCGCTCAGAAAAATATGCACAAAAATCACCCAACTAAACACAACACTACATGCGGCTCAGAACTCAGTCAGGCCTACAAATCCAATGTGCTAAGGATCATCGTCCTTCCTCGGCACACAAAGGGTCTATCCCACTGCACAACTCAACGAGCGCTCTTACATCGCCCAAACAAAAGAAAAATCGCACAAAATAACGCCAATTCACTGTAGGAACTACCATCCCACAAAAACATATCGTAGGGTCTATCCTCAGATCGCCCTCAAACAATATCTCATCAGCTACTATCAGCTGACCACGCCCCTTTTCTATAGAGCCTTCTATTTTTTTTAAAAATCTCCCAATATGGTCCTCTTCCAGACCTCCTAAAACAATGTCTTCTCTTCTCTGGTCCTTCACTCGACCTCCTAATTTTCCAAAATGGTCAAAGGCCTTGACCTCCTAATTCCCAAAATGGCCCCCCTTAAAATTAACTCGCCTCCTGATTCTCCAATACGGTCCTACCTCGACCTTCTAATTATCACAATAACCCTGTTCTTCTTCAGGAGAACATTTCTCAGGGCTCACCCTTTCGCGGCGCCCACTTCAACTTCGAAAAAGCAACTCATTTCATCTGCAGACTTCCATCACTATAACAAAAATCTTATTTGCCAACAAAGAACTACTTTCCGGGCTCATACCCCGACGAACATTTAATCACAATCGACAAATACTCATATTTTCCACTACTTTCTGCCTGCAATCGCCTTTCCAATCCTTCGAAGCCTTTTACTCCCTTTTGCTACAAAAATCACCTATCTCAATCTTTTTCCTACTTCGTACAACAAACTATCTCAGTTGCTTCCTTCGAGCAACCTACAATGACGAAAAACATACTCAGTTGCTTACTCCAGCAACCTAACCTACAATAACGAAAAACATCCTCAAAGGTCACCAATCTCCTAAATACGCCCCTACTACACCTTTCTCCGTAGCTCAACCATTATACGATCAATAAAGACCTACACACAATAACTGCTTCTTCCAGCAGCCAAAAATCTTCATCAAAGGTCTACAATTTTTTCCAAACGATCCTTGATACTTCAATCCTGCTTTCCTCGGCAGCTCACAAAATCGTCCTTGATCAGAGCCAAGGCAAAACGAAAAAAATCCACGACAGCTTCTTCCGGCTGCCAAAATCTCCAACACAGGCAAATTGAGGGGCTCACTTTCTCCTCAATACGGTCGTTACTCCACACAACTTTCCTAACCCTTCACAAAATTATTAGCCATCTAAGCCTGAAATTTTCCCACATATATTTAAATTTTCCATAAATATACATTTCCAAAAAAATCCTCTTTCTTCGGGCTAACGAGTGTAAACCATTTTCCCAAAAACAAGTCCTTATCTCAATCCTGAAAAAAAAAACCATTTTTTCCACAAAATTCCCAAAAATAAGTCTTCTTTTTCCACTGTACACTTTATCTCCAAAATCGCCTGTAACAACAAAATCCTATAACAAAATAACTCCCCAAGACCTGAATTTTTTTTTAAATCCGCTCCATCAAGTCATATTTCCATATATTTTCAATTCCTGAAATATAAAAGCCCTAATACTTATATTGAAATTAGTCTAATAATTACTCAAATGAAAACCAAAGATATTTATCCAAAAATTCAATTTCAATTACTTGAATGTAACAAAACTGATATCTAAACTTCTTCATTTCCTATCATTATTCTGTTTTAAACTTTCAAATAAAGTTTTTAATTTTCGCTATTATCTTTTCAGCTACTAATCAAATCATTTGTTTTCCAAATTTCATTCGAAACACCAAATAGTGGAAATGGAAACATTCTCAATTGAATATTGATAGAAAGATTTTTCTGTGAATTGATTCTATGAACATCCTGTTCATATTTTCAACAAATCAACCAAATAGTGTTTCCAGAAAAAAATATCTTTCAAAATTACCTTTAAAAAAATCATTTTTTTTATCAACAAATAATTTTACCAAAAATTTTCCATTTTTTCTTCTTTTCCTATGGTTTCTACGCTTCCATTGATGGCTCCTTCAATATCATTGCAACATGTCTTGGGTTAGTATATAGGGTGAACTCACACATATATAAAAAATATATAACTACAATTATAATCAATTTGCTACAAAACAAAAAAAAATCAACCATATTTTCCTCAGAAGTTATCCAAACAATCCCGCCGTTTTTTCTCTGAAAAGTTATACAAATGATCCGCCAAATTCCTTTTTCTTTAAAAAGTTACCCAAATTTTCTTCTTATAAGTTATTCAAACATATCCCGCCGTTTTTTCTCTGAAAAGTTACCCAAAATTTCCCACCGTTTTCCCCTGAAAAGTTATCCAAACATCCCGCCGTTTTTCTTTGAAAAGTTAACCAAACACATGCCGCTTTTTTTTCTTTAAAAGTTATTCAACCATATCCCGCCGTTTTTTCTTTGAAAAGTTACCCAAATTTTTCCACTGTTTTCCTCTGAAAAGTTATCCAAACCTCCCGCCGCTAGTCACATTGTAAAAAATCGTCAAATGTTTACTGATAACTTTTCTAATTTTAATAAAACTTTTTGTGCATTGGCATCAATACCAGAACAGGTAATACACCTGCATAAATACGAACGATTTTTGTACATGTGGTTCACCCCAAGAGTAAAATTGAAGCCAGCGTTAAACTACTTTTTTCCTGAAAGCTTTGCACTTACCTGTAGAACAATTGTGGCCTCCAATAACCAATTTTTCCAAATATTTGTCCCAGTTTTCTGTCTCATGTTTATATTTTTTTTTTTTTTTTTATGTTCTGGTTCCCACGAAAAGGGATATCCTGTAATGTTCAGAGAACATCGTGGGAACTAAGGGAAAGAAGGTAGGAGTTGGTGTTCTTCTTAAATTTCTGGAGGTTGTATGCCTCGGGGAACACCTCCCTAGGCAATGAGTTCCAAAGCCTCGCTGTTCGTTGGATGAACGAGTCTTTGGAAAGTGATGTTCTGCAGGTCTCCAAAGTGACCACGAAGGGATGTGATGACTGAACTTGACGGGTTAGTCTCGAAGAGACTGCCAAAGCAGGAACGATTGTTGATATTTCAGAAGAGCATCGCCCATGAAAATATCTATAAAATAGAGACAAATCGCCAACTTTTCTACGGTGTTCCAGACAAGTGAGCGAGTTTGTAGCGAGACATCACCGACGGACGAAATCAGCTTTATATGTTGTGCCGCGCTCCAAATATGGGAACAGTATTCCAGGACAGGTCGGATCTGTGCCTTATAGATCATAAGCAGCTGGGTGGGGTGAAATAGCTCTTGGCACGAAACAAAAAACCAAGTTTTTGGGATGCACTTTTGGCAATGGACCTCACGTGATTTTCCCAGGAAAGGTTATTGCTGATAGTAATACCAAGCGTCGATATGGATGACTTCAGTGGTATGGTTACTCCTGACAAAGTTATGTTAGGCACAGTGAGATCGACTTTTCTAGAGAAAAGACATGCTTGTGTTTTGTTTGCATTGAATTCTACCAAGTTATTAGATCCCCACTCGAGAATTGTTGCTAAGTCCATATTTATATTATTAACATTTCTTCCTCGTTCATTTCTGGTTTCACGGGCTGATATAGGGGCCCTGGAAGAGAAAGCGGTATGGAGGGTACTATCATCGGCAAAGCTGTGTACTGGACATGAAGTTGCTTTCAACAGGTCGTTGATGTGAAGTAGAAATAGTGTTGGTGCGAAAATAGATCCTTGCGGAACACCAGCATTTATGAGTAGAGTGTCAGATGAAACTCCATCGACCACTACATGGAGAGACCTGTTTGAGAGAAAACTAGCAAGCAGAGAACACAGCTGAGGGGGCAAGCCATAAGACGGAAGCTTGGCGAGGAGTCCCTGGTGCCAAACTCGATCGAACGCCTTGGAGATATCTAATGCCACAGCTAAAGTTTCTCCATACTTTTCAATAGATAGCTGCCATATATATATATATATATATATATATATATATATATATATATATATATCGTATATATTCCCTTTCGATCTATTGATACAATAAAAATCCCATACTTAAAGTACACCACCCATTTTGACTCACGAAAAATTCACTTTATCTCGAAATTTCATATAAATATGTCTCGACGCTTCAAAATTTCAGTCAAACAAAATATTATGCCCCAACCGTTGTATAAAAAAAAACCCAAATCTGTTACCAAACATTTTCCACAGAACCACTGCGCCCGTGCCTAGCACGTCTGTTCAGGTGAAGCCCATCGACCGAATTCTTAATTTCATCTCTTTTTTTTCCGCTCCAAGTTAGCGTCAAGGCGTAGCCCCCATTTTAAAATCACTTATTGGTCTTTCATTTAAGTGGTACTTTTGCATATTCAAATCCTATTGGGTACTTATTATTGCGTGATTTTTCTAGATGAAGTATTTCTCCGAATAATTCTTGTTATTTCAGCACAACGGCAATTAGACCATAACACTTAACTGTGTGAAGAAATCTTAACACAACGTCCGAACTCAAATAAACAATTAAACTCTAAACCGATAATTGATTATTTTTCAATCTCCCATCGAAGATTGATGGTTGACTTCCATTAAACACCATATATGAATATTATTTCAAAGAGAGAAAATGATAATTTCTGAATAACTAAGATATGAGCTCTTCCAGTATTTCTTACAATAATAAAATTTCAATCTCATAAGTTACCAGCAAAATAGATACTCTCATTAAGGCCAAAAATAAAACAATAATAACATAATACCTTACAGGGTGTTACAATAGACGCTGACCCAGATTACGCCATCGACGAAACTCCGAATCTTCTCAAATATCTGCGTATTCATCATCAAACTGAAATCGATAACATCAGGATCAGAGGCTTCTTGTACTACACCAATGAAAATACGAAGCTCCTCTCCAAATCTGGCTGGACTTATCCCAATAATGTAGGAGTAATTTCACCTACTTCTCTGGCATTCAACATGTTCATCCCACTCAAGACACTTTTTGAACATTTGCAACGACTACCAATGTGTTTCTTATGGAAAGCACGCTATACGATTGGTACGAGCCAGAAACGATAATAACTGTTTCAAAATTGATCAGAAGAAAGATGCTACAATACCTACAGAAGTTGAATTGGAAATATTGAACTGAAAATTAAATGATTATATCCCAGCGATGCCATCAAATTGCAGCTGCTGAAAGGCATCAAAGCAGACAGCCCCATTCCGATTCAGTTTAGAAAATGGAACTTGCACATGTTGCCAGCTCTCACGATCGGTTCCACCACCGAAATGTGGGCCGTGAAAATGTCATAGTTCCTTGAAAGTCCTCGATATGTATGCTTCCAGAAAAATCGTGATCATAACAGCACCAATAATGATCCCAGAGCATTCAGTAACATAAATACCGAGAATATCACTTTGAAACTGAACGGAGAAAAGTACCCCAAGGAAAAAATTCATTCGCCATTTACCAAAGGCGACTTTTCGCAAGCCTATCACAATTACACGCAATTTTGATTCATCTACAAGAATTCCTACCAACACACACTCTTTTGTCTTACGCCGACTTTGCAAACAAAATATTTTTCGTCATCGATTGTTCCAGAAGAGTAGAGAGCATCAAGCATAGACAAAAGTTCTATACTGATAGCATCAAGAGTTCCAGTGTCGATGTTAAACTGGAGATCGAAGTATCGACGGGTTTTCCCGACAATAACCGAGCCTATTGCGTCATCGTGCATGACACCATCATCGAGCACCTCCCACTCAGCAAAATTATTAGAAAACTGAACTGAATGTCTGACAAGAGTTTAGTTTAGTGCCAAACGTCGTCGTCGATATGAGAGTAGCGTTCATGGATATTCAAGCATTCGTCGTTGATCGCGTCTTCCAGCCAAAGGAGATTGTCATCAGAACCGGATATCAATGCAAATTTTTTTAACTATTACCAAACCAATGCTTTTCCGCGCTGAGTAAAGAAGACAGGCAGACTATGCCCTCTATTTGGAGAAGAACCTTCATGGATTACGATATATTCTTCTTCTGGACTCGATCCTCAAGCAGAACCTCTATGATCTTAATATGCTTTATTTACGGGGACACTAGAAGAAATATTTTTTGGGTCAGAAACTCCAACCATTGAATATTGATGCAGAAATAATAAATTTGAAATAATTGGACAACACCTGGTGGATGGTACCTACATTCGACAACACAGACAGAGCATCCTGTATGCACCACCAAAAGAAGAGACGTTCTTGTAGTCTTCGCAATGTTGATATTCTGTATAAATGGATATGTGATAAATTACCTAAATAAAATGTATGAAAATAATTATCTTTTCTTGAAGATGAAGTATGTTTGGAAGGTTACTTGATATTGATATTATTCCATTAGTCAAAATCGCTCAGTTAGAAGAGCGATAGACTGAAGATCTGGTGGTCCCTGGTTCGAGCCCGCATTTCAACTTTTTTTTTTTAATGAACCGAGCATGATATACATGCAGACTTTTCATATTCACATTCTCCAGTAAAAGTTGTCTTGTTAGAGTACCCGCACGCCGCTGTACCCCCAATATTAACGAAGATAGCTCCAGTACCCTTTTGGCATCGAAAAATGTTTCTTGGCGTCGAGACAAATCCATTGACACCAGAATTTCCCCTATCAGAGTTGAATCAGTGCCCACTTTGGACTCTGTTCGATGTGGCAAATCCGAATTAATCATTAGTTTTCTTCTATCTCCTTTTTTACAGACCGAAAGTGCTTATTTTTCGATGATTCGTATAGATCCAAAACATTATCATTTATGTTTTTTTCTCTTTCCAACACACAGCGCGTCATTACCATCGAGTGCTATACGCAACGTGAAAGGTGGCGCCATCTAGCGGAGAGAAATGTTTTTTTCTCTTAGCGAAAGCCATGTTTTTGTCTCTTAGCGACGGCCATGTTTTATTTTTCATAACGTCGGCCATGTTTTTTCCAACGACAAGTGACACATACAACGTATAGGTTAGGTTAGACCTTAATGTGAATGGATGAAAGTGATGTCCGCCGTAAAACACGTGCATTTCCAACAATAAATAAGTGTTTGTGAAGTCCTGACGTAGAGAACGGCATTATATAATCCGTTCGACGTGCATTACAAAATTATTTAAAGATAGTGTATATTCGGGTATTCCTGGTATCACTTGGAGTGAGACAACCCAAGGAAAAAGCCTGTTACGTAAGGAATTTCGTGACAGGGAGTGCTGGTCAAATGCAGCAGACTTCCAGAGAGATAGCAAGCAACCTAACCTAACCCAACCTACCAGGTTAGGTTAGATACCGAAAAATCATGAATTAACCCAATGTAGACCCCCCTCCACGTACACGAACGGTCAGACTCTCTTGGTTAGGATAGATCCCGTAGTTTTTCACCGTACATACATAGGTACACTACTTGCTTTGTATTTTGTGTTTGAAAGATCACAGAATATATTTCTTGTAGGGCACATTCAGGGCCAGATTAAAAGGTGTGGAGGCCCTGGGGCAACAAAGGAGTGGAGGCCCCTAATTATTTTTCAAACAAATTTTAAAAAAACACTTTGAAGTGCTTGAATAATTTATTGCGGAACAAATCAAATTATTTCAACACAAGTATATGTAAGTATAATAGAATACAAGAAATAAATCTAATTAAATTACAGTGTTAACGAATGATTTTGCGAGCTTTTTTCGACGAAAAATCCAGCTCCCGGAGTAAATCACTCTCAATGCTAAGAAGTGATAACTTTCATAGGAGGCTTTGTCTTATTTTAATAATTTCCTTTATGGAAAATGAGCGCTCTTCAGTGCAATTCGACCATCAAAACCAAGTTTCTCAGTGTAATTTCAATGTAATGTGAACTCAGATTTCGGTGATTACCTTGTTACAAGCGCGCCACTCAGCGGACACCTGTCAATGCCAAGAAAAAGGAAAAACAGGTATAGACAGGCAAAGTCAACAGCAACTGTTCTATTATGGAATGCGCACAGGGCTCTTATAAATAATATGTTGCAATCGTGTTCTTGAATTGAAATATTATTTTCTTTTGCGTATCATTATTGAATTTCATTGTGTTCCTAGATCGCGTGTGTCGTTCGAAGAATACATCGACATAATAGACTTTCATTCAATGATTTAAAAAAAAAAATTTGGAATTCAATTGTTCTTGTTTTTAATCAGTGAATTTCGATACGATATAATATATTTTTATTTTTCGATGTGGATGAATTTATTTCTTCAGTATATAATAGTGTGATGATTTACTTCGAAGATTAATATTAACCATTAATTTGGACAAGAATACGAAAAGCGCTTAGGAATGTTTAAGACGAAAAATGAGTGGAAAAAGTGGAGAACTATTCTTCCGTTGTCAGATATTTTTTATATATAATTTTGCATATCATTCGGTATTCGTTAGAAAATTTTGCCTTTAAATTTCTATTGTGGGGGCTCCTCTCTTGTGGCGGCCCCGGGGCTGCAGCCCCGGTGGCTCCCCTCTTAATCCGGCCCTGGACACATATCATTTTATTGAAGTTTTTTGGAGCTGTGTGCACGTAATGGAATAGTAGGTTTGAAAAGAAGTATTTCGTGCAAAATTATTTTTATTTTTGCTACGATTTTAAAAATAAAAATAGTTCTGCACGAAATACATGCTACGATTTTAAAAATAAAAATAATTTTGCACGAAATACATGCTACGATTTTAAAACTAAAAATAATTTGGCACGAAATACATGATACGATTTTAAAAATAAAAATAATTTTCCACGAAATACAAACATCTTTCAAACCTAACATCATCATTTTCTCCTTGCAGGCGAGTTTCTTGTGGAAGTATCCTTGGCAGCTATGCCATTTTGGAATACAGTGGAACCTCTATTAGCCGTCACTACTAAGTTACTGAAAAATTACACATCTCAGTTCGCGCGCCAAATTCAACCCTCACCCTCAGTACAGTCGATGACGGATAACAGAGAGTGACGGGTGACGGTTGATCGAGGTCCAATATTCAGATTAATTGTGTGGTGAAATGCATTTGTTGTACATTCACATAAGATTGTTTTTGTTCCATTTGTATTACTGCGAATATAGTTTTTTATTTCTTCGTTGGTATAATCTTGATTGAAGATCACAATTTTTATTCTTGGTGATTTTAATTTGCCAAGTTCTATGTTATAGTCATCTTCCAGTATGTCTTCTAATGCTTCTAGTATTTCTGTTTCATTTTTTGTTTGACATGTAATATGATCATCGTGCCCGATCTTGTTGGTTTTATATTTGTAATACCGACTTACAGTTTAGCAGGATTGATGTTCGTGTTGATGTCTTTTTTGGTTTGCTCTGATAGTTGGTTGTTGCTTATGTTTTACGATTATCTTTGCACAATTAGTTTTCATTGGTTTGGAGCCTACTATTTGTTGTTTTAAGTTTACAGAATATAAGGGAACATTACATTTTTCCAAAGTGTTGATTTTTTCTTGTAATAATTTGATAATTATTTCTTGATCCTCGATTATTTTCCCCTTGTCTAGGGTATATGCATGTTAATGAAATGTCTATAAGCAATTTTATTTTTTAGTTTATTCGTGATTGTGTTATGAATAAGGGTGGGTCATCATATTTCGTAGAGAGGTAAGGATTATGGCTTATTTAAAAGAGTTGAGTTGAGAATGTCTTTGTTTTGTTTGTTATTCTGTATGTTTTACTTAAATATTTGGTTTTCTTTTCAGAATTCTAGCTTAGAATGACTTTATAACACGTTTTGAAGGTTTCCAGCATTAACGGGTTCCTGGAAAATGACAATGAAATAATTTAAAAAGGAGAAAATGCATTGGAATCCCATACCATTGAAAAACAATGCAATTTGATGATTATCAGAGGAGAAATACATGCTAGTATGAAAGATAAAACATATAATGTAGGGGTAGGGTTTAGGTACTTTTTAAAATTCACTTTTTTATATAATTTCTTGTTTATATTGTAGATCACACTGAGTGAATCAGCTGATATTACCTCTGCCACTTCTTCTTGCTCCAGGGGAATTAAATGTCACACTTTGCCACACTGGCTCTGTTTGGACATTACAACATACCCGTTACAGATGAAGAGTGTACTTGGAATGCTCCAAAACAAAAAGTGGAATAATTAGATCAAAACAATGACATAACCTCAACTATCTCAAATAAGTCATAAGTATGTTATAAGCCTTACCTCTCTATAAAATATGATGGAAAATCCTAAATTTGTCCTCACTCTGATAAAACATTATTATTTCCACCTTATTAATGACACAATCATGGATAAACTAAAAAATAAACATTCCTTATGGGCATTTAACATGCATTTGCATTTTCGATGGAAAGGTACGTAAGCTCCGCCCATCGTGTCTGACGCCACGACTTAGGTAGTCCATTGCAACGTAGATAGAGAGGCTGTTCTTATTTCTAGCACTCTACGTGACCACTCCACTAAATGAATATTATTCCACTAATAATTCAGGAACTCTTGATATGAGCCGTCCTCGACAACCGTTAATTTATTCCCAGAATGGCATACATTGTTGAAACTCACTTTGGTGAGCTTGTACCCGATGAAAACAAAATTAGTTTTCCAGAACAAACCAAATAGGGTTATGGAATTTGCCGTCTTCCAATTGGTAGTACAAAATGTACCAATTTCAAATAGAATAGGGGAGTGCCGCACAAGTTGCCAACTTCCAAGAAACCTTCAAAAACTTCTGCCTCTCCATTTCATCAGGGTACTGTAGAGAATCACAAACTGAATATGCTGGATCATTCATTTTTATTCCCGAAGGATTTATATTTTTTAGTTATATTAAGAGGGAATTTTGTGTCTATATCTCGAGTGTTGGTGCCTGCCTCAATCTGATTCGTGCTTTCGTGCATTATCGACTGTCACGATACCATTTGAACTAAACGTTGGAGAACGCCACTTCTATGTCTTTCTGCTTGACTTCCGTTGTTATCAATTGTTAAGGCGGCCTTAGACAGAACACCATGGCCAAAAATAATTAAATTGACATATCAAATTGGCGGTTTTCCATACAACCAAAGTCAAACAATTACCATTGGAGAGGCAGAACTTTTAAAGGTTTTTTTTTAAGTTGGCAACTTGTGCGGCACTTCCCGATTGATTGATGGGTTTGCCACAGTATAAGCACAGATCGGAAGCTCCGCCATTTCCTTTGATGTTTGGTTTGCCGCTTCATTGTCCTCGGACCTTCAACTTGGGATAGGCACAGTTGCCAGTTCTAAATTATGTTTCATTTGAAATCAGAGCAGTACTGCCAATATAAGTGATAAAGTCGAAAAAGTGATAAAGTCGAAAAAAGTAATGATAAAAGAATAATTGATTGATAACTCGCTTTCGATATCGTATATAGTGTTCAATGCTTGAGTTTTAAGTTCTGTTATGTGAAATAATATCATTTATTCCTTGAATTTCCTGGTTAATTTTGGAAGTTGGAAATTCTGTGCCATAACAAACATACAGTTCAAACTTTTACCGCTAGTTGCTTCGAACTGTCAACTATAATTTCATCTATCTTCGTTATATGTTGTACTAATATTTCTATTATCATAGCATTTTCAAATGTTACTGAAACATCATGTTGAATGTGAGGTTCAATTTATGTATGGTTATGAGAAATAGTATTGTCTATCAATATTCCTGAAACAATCACAATGGCGCAAGTGTTTGGAGGAAGTTATTCAAGTGGAGGTCAAATCAAGTTTGAATTGAGGCGCACCATTGAATTTGAAAATTTCGACAAAACCTTAGGATTTGAGAAATTATTTCCACAAAATGTAATATTTGAGGACCGAACTGATGCAAAGAAAAAATAAAATCATGCGTGTTCCCTATCAGTAGGTCAAGAAGGGCTTCATTATTCTGACAGTTCTTACGGGACATTTAAGTCGAGATAGGATTCCATCTCTTTCTGATGTTGTTCGTGTTGTCTAGCCTTCGCCTTTTCTATGGTTTCATACTCTGTGGTATAAGCACCTATAATTCCACAGAACTTTGCTGTCAAATGAATATTCTAACCTTATATATATATATATATATATATATATATATATATATATATATATATATATATATATATATATATATATATATATATATATACACATTTATTTTCTCGACGTTTCGACCGTGTCCACGGTCTTCTTCAGGAACTTACAATAATTAGCTGGACCAATATTTTGAAAAAGGGAAAGTTTAAGGGCAGCAGATGATTTATTTTCCATAATTATATAATTTTTTTCCTCCTATTCATTGTGTATAAATAAACCACGAGACTTTGTTGTTGTTCTTTTTATTAAAAATCAAACAAGAGCAATCTGATAAGGAGGCTGGTTGATATGTCATTCGCAAAAAACCAAAACCCCAAGAAACTCAAACTCATCATGTATATATATATAAAGAAGTTGTGAAGGTTAGACGACTGTCTAAGTTAAAGAAGAATCCTTTTTAAATTCGGGTATGCAGTCAACAGGGGTATGGAAAAAAGTGTACTCTTTTTTCTATTCAAGCTTTCGAGTCATTTATTGTCTCTTCATCAGGAACTCTACAATGAATTAAATTGAACATTATAAGATTTGAAAAACCAAAAAGGCATATGTGTACTTACAAAAGTGAGGTTAAAAATCCCTTTCACTTGCAGCAATTTATAAAATACCATGTCACAACAGACAACACTCTTGGTAAAGTCATACATAGTTAAACTTTGATCAAAATTGATCAAGATTACTTAAACATAAGTGTATAAACATTTTAAAATTCCAAATGGGCTCTTATGGAGGACATGTTGGATTCAAGAGGCAGTGGTGACCAATGCAAAATGAATGATTATTGAAGTATATGAAGTTGACACATGACAAGTATGAAAAATAGATCTAAGACCTGTTGCCAACATACAATGCGGTGAAAAATAATATCACCAAACAAATACAGGGTACCAACTTATGTTAATTGAAACGATTTAGGTAAGTCTCAAGGAGACTGCCAGAGAAAATATGAGTTCATTAGAAAATATGAAAAAATTTGACAAAGTGGAAACTTTTTCAATACCCACCCTTCCAGGGGACACAATTATGTTAATGTATTGAATTGTGGTCTCTCTCATACGGAGAACGACTGAGTAAACATGAATAGATTATGCTGAGATTATCAATGTCCGTTCTCGAATTCATTGAATTAGGTTCTTTGAAAATTTGTGTCATTTCGAGAAAAGTTCTCTTTTTTACATTAGATTCATGTTCCAAGATATTCACATTGTCATAATCTGGGTTATGGTTCAAAGCCATGGAGTGATGAGCTAATGAACAAGTTTTTTTTAAATTTCTAATATCGCTTTTATGGGAGGTAATTCTGTCTTCCAATTTCCTTTTGGTTTGGCCAATGTACTTCTTTTCACATTGAGAACAAGGGATACAATACACCAAGTTCGAATTGTCTAATAGAGGATCTTTGTCTTTTAACTTTGAAAAAATCTTGTTCAATACTATTTGGTTTTTATAAGCTATTTTGATGTTAGGAACCTTGGAAAATAATTTGTTGAATTTATAGTTTAAAGATTCTATATGTGGAAAGGTAAGATAAAACGTTGGTTCCAAAATGTTATTATTAGAATTAATTATTTTTATTATTATTGTTGTTATTTGGATGATCAATATCAATGGAAGACCTACTGAAAATCAGTTTATAAACAAGGTTTCGTGGGTATCCACTATTAATGAAAAGTTGCAACAGTTTTTTTAAATTGATTGTTCTTAATGAAGTGTGACTTGTTTTGATTACTCTATCTTTCATGCACAAGACCAGATTGATCTTTTGTCTGTGTCGATGATATGATTCGTAATGTAAGAATCTTCCTGAAGCACCTGGTTTGGTATACCAGCTGGTGATAAGAGTATTGTCTGCCCTTCTGATTACTTTTGTATCTAAGAAGGGGACACTCTGTTCTATGTTTTCTTCTTCGATGGTAAATTGCAGTTTTTCATGATAAGAGTTGAAAACAAGTAACAATTCTTGTAGTTTGTCCTGAGGGGCACTTAATATGATGTCATCTACATATTTCTTTAAAAATGGGATCTCAAATTGAATCTTGTTTAAACAATCATGAGCGATTATCGGGGAAACTGGGCTGCCCATTGGCATACCTAGACATTGTTTATAAATTTTATTTTCAAAAATAAAAACTGTCGTATCGAACAGGAAATCAATCAATTTTAAGAACAACACTTCGGAAACATTGCAATGTGAGAAAATATCATTCCAGTGTCTGGAGACACTATCTTTTGCAACTTCTACTGTAATGTTATTAAACAAAGATACTACATCAAGACTAATAATCTTAAAATCAAAAGGAAGTTGAAACTCATTTATGAAAGAGCAAAATTCGAAAGAGTCTTTGACAAAATAATTATTGTTTGAATTGTATGCCAGTGTGAGTATATTAGTAACAAATTGTGCTACTCCTCTATTAGGACTGTTAATGCCTGAAATGATGGGTCTGAGTTGAAGTGTTGGTCAGACCTAATAATAAGAACCCTGGTCTTAGATCTATTTTTCATACTTGTCATGTGTCAACTTAATATACTTCAATAATCATTCATTTTGCATTGGTCACCACTGCCCAGCGCTGCCGTTTTGAGAGTAATTACTCCATTTGTAAGCAATTCGAAAGCTTCGGAGTAATCGTGGAGTAATGACGAATTGTAAGGATTTTGTAAGCATTTTGCACTGAGGACTAAGTAGTGGGAGAAAAGCATTCATCTTTCTGACTACTTGTATTTCGTGTGGCACATGGCCAATGGCCAGTCATATAATGGTACAGAACTAGTTAGTCGTTACTCTTCACGTCTTTGTCTATAGTAGTTTGCTAGTTTGAGTTCTGTGTTATGTTTGTTTATCGAAATTAAACTTGGCATGACATGACATATCTGAAATATTATCTCAGCCTCAGGCTTCTATGAGTTTTATCATTGTTTAGATTATACTATGGTTTTACCAACAGATTTCAATGCTACCAACCCAACTTCTGACCTAGCACCGAGTAGACAATGAGGAACACGCATGATTTTATTTTAATTTTTCTTTGCCTCAGATCCACAATAATTACATTTTGTGAAAATAATTTCTCATATTAAAACTCGATTTGACCTTCATTTGAATAACTTCCGCCACTAGCGCCAGTTGTGGTTGTTTCAGGAATATTGATAGTCGATACTATTTCTTTCAACCCAAACATAAATTCAAGCTCACTTTTAATGTGATATTTGAAAATACTATGATGATAAAATAATAAGAACAACATATAAACGAGGGCAGATGAAGTTATAGTTGACAGTTCGAAGCAACTAGTGGTGAAAATTTGACTGTATCAAATAACGATGCTTACGTCCACCAGAGGCGCCAGGAGTACTTTTTTGAATAAGACGACAAAAAAACATTACATATTTTTTCAATATATAAGTTTGTTGCTGAGTGGTAGTCTTTATATGGAAATCAAAATATTCTAGAAAGGGGGCACATGCGTGTTCCCTATTGCATTTCCAGTTCAATGGACATTTGTGAATATGTGCTTCTTCTAGTCTAGTTTGTTCTAGGTTCGTTTCAGAATCAGTATCTATCAGAACAAGTCGACCCTCGAAATTATCCATATATACCATAGATTATGTTTAAATTAAGTTTGTAAGGATTTTGTAAGCATTCTCAAAATTCTGGGAGTAAAACTCCGCATTTTGATAGGCTCTAGTCAGCATATTGTATACTTTCAATTGGCAGCACTGCCACTGCCTCTTGAATCCAACATGTCCTCCATAAGAGCCCATTTGGAATTTTAAAATGTTTATACACTTATGTTTAAGTAATCTTGATCAATTTTGATCAAAGTTTTAACTATATATGACTTTACCAAGAGTGTTGTCTGTTGTGACATGGTATTTTATAAATTGCTGCAAGTGAAAGGGATTTTTAACCTCACTTTTGTAAGTACACATATGCCTTTTTGGTTTTCAAATCTTATAATGTTCAATTTAATTCATTGTAGAGTTCCTGATGAAGAGACAATAAATGACTCGAAAGCTTGAATAGAAAAAAGAGTACACTTTTTTTCCATACCCCTGTTGACTGCATACCCGAATTTAAAAAGGATTCTTATATATATATATATATATATATATATATATATATATATATATATATATATATATGTATATATATATATATGTATATATATATATATGTATATATATATATATATATATATTGTTATGTTATGAAATGTTGTTGAATAATTAAAATTATAATTATCATTATTATTAGTGGTTATTTTTATTATCATCGTTAATGCTATGTTATTTTACAATTTTCTTTACCTTTTTCACTACTATGCTCTAGTCGATACATATGTATAAAGAGGGCATTCCTGAAGTAGTTCTGGTATCAAAAATATATATCCAACGATATATCTGATAAAAAGCCACGATTAAACCATATCAAAATTAAAATTTATAGCAAACATTGAATTAAAGTAAGATCAACGTATAGATAAGTTTTGAACATCCTGTATGACAATTCACAGACAGAAAACCCACCAATGGGATTTGAAAGAGTTTGTGTGGGAAAAGTGATAATATACAATAAAATGTAATGGCAGAAATTGAACAAATATAATTTTATATGAATTTTTAAATAGTATGTAAGAGTTAGAATTAGCTATCATTCATAAAATCATTTATATTAATTAGAACAGCGAATAATTTGGTAGGAAGTGATTGGAGAAAGTTCAAAAAGTGAAGCCACGTTGAAAATTTTAAGAAAAGCATTATAGATAATACAAGAAAACCTGTAATTAAAAATTCCCGAACGAGAAGAATTCTTGAAAAGCAGAACTGAAGAAGTAAATAGTCAACAAAAATTCCACCCACCTGATCTAGAGGATAAATCTTAGAAGGAGTGCATGTGAGCTGTCATTGAGATCCCAGAAATACGTCTACCGGACTGGAAACTTCAATCGAGAGGCAACAACAAGGTATACTTATATCCGAACTCATCAAAGTGCTACTTTCACATTAAACCAATAACTTTACGTGTCTAAACCACTGGTTATATTGTTTTGGGTTGAACTTTCATAAAATTCCATGCGAAAAGACTAATAATCAGTTCAAACTTTCTTCATCAATCTTTCATTGTCACAAACATCCAAATTGCACCATTTTATATCATTATTTTTGCTAGTATAAGGTAGCTATCGCAGAGTAGGGTATTTATAAGTTTTGATTTGAATAAAAACCAACAATTTTGATTATTCTCTGCAAAACTGGTGTTTATTTTTCAATTTCTAACCTCACTTTCTCCACTGAACAGCATTTATTATCGAATCATCAGTGCCAAGATGGCAACATATACGCAGGAATCGACTACTGAGAAGGAGTGACTCATGTTCATAGGCGTACCTGACTGAGCTGAGATAAGCTGAAAAAAAGGTTGAAAAAGAGAAAGGTAATATAACATAGCCGGTATTTCTCATTTGTTATGATAGGGTTTCAGAAAAATAATCTATGAAATAAATTCTTAAAAATATACAAATTCAAAATCATATAAACAACCCATCATAACAATATATATATATATATATATATATATATATATATATATATATATATATATATAATATATATATATATATATATATATATACAATGGTTTTTGAGCACCCGTATGGAAAAGGACAGACTCATTTTCGCGACTTTGTCTACATAGGGTCTTATGAAGTGTTATCAATATTGGTATGTATATGTGAACGGGGTCAATATTCGAGATCAATCGTTCTCTGAGCATTATTCACGAACAAGTGAAATGAATTATATGTTCGGGTTGATTCTCGGGCCTATCTTTGGCTACTTGTTCCATCGAAAATATTCGCTCTTTTCGACAGGAGAATAAACATTCTGGCAAATTTAACATTAATAGGTTTTTTCGCGTTCTAGACTTTGGAAATTGTTCTAGGAATGCGCACAACCAGATGCGCAATAAATTGAATCCGAAATAGTTTTAGGACAGTCCAGAAAACAAATAAACGAAATCGCAATTTATCATTACGATTAGGTTTTAGGTTATATCGAGGCATTCAACAAACAATTAGCTGCGGGTATAGGGTATTATGGAGTAACAACAGATTTGGCAACCTAAAATATCATTGAAGATTAATATAGAAAATATTCAACAACATGAATGAACATGGCCTGAAATGTTCTCTGAATTCTCGTATCTGAAAACACATTCATTGTATCCTCGACGGATCCAACATTTTTGAAATATGTTTTGAGGACTTCCGGCAACACAATATTCAGGATTCTTCTTCGCCTGGACTCAAAGAGGACGATGAGCTGGAGCTAATATACTTATTGTTCATTCGAATTTTTGACAAATCAATCGAATAATACCAAAGATTATTGTTCTACAGAACAGTTAGTGCGAAAATGAGATGATTTCCTTGAAATTTTCTACAATGTTTACATGTCTGTCAAAAATCAAATGACTGCCCGATTTTTCTTGAAGATCTGGTGATTTTTCCAAAGTAATTTCTTCGTAAACGGCCTTTTTGGGATCTTGGAAACTTCCACGAAGGAAGAAGAAAAGGTAGGAAAGTGGACTGATGTCTCTAGTCGATGAATTGACTTGAAAATTGAGGGCTTTGCAAAATTTCCCCGATGACATTGTTTCATTAAACTTTCCGATACAAACTATTACCAAGCCATTCACTGCACATCTCTGCCGGACTATTACCTCATTACCTCTCTAACAACTAACAACCTAAACAAAATCAGAGAGTTTATTGTAGATATCATAAAATATGTTGATGAAGTTGAGCAATCGATGAATCATGGTCTGCGACAGTCTAGGCTGCTTCCAGCTATCTTAGAAAAGGTGAGCCCTACTAACAAAGGCGGGTAGAGAAAACAATCTAAATCAGTTCTTCTTTTATTTTTCAGTAATACCCGCATGAGATAATCGGAGGAGGGTGATCTAAACCAAGAAGTTGGTCGGAAGAACAAGGCCCACTGTCAAGATCGTTAAGGATAATGACTATTATTAGTATACTTATCACTTTTTAATAAACACATGAATTTCACAAGTAAGCGTGGACTTTTCATTCTATGAAGATATCTTGACTTTGGCTAGTGAATTCTGAACCATCACAGAGGATTCCATGGCTCTTTAGAAAAAAATATCCACTATATTTAGAATTTTCCATCTCCAAATAAAATATACTTATAGTCAGAAGATTGTAATCTCATGGGCAATTTTTTTTAACAAAATTAAATATCAAAGTAATGATAAAAATATTTGACTTGCTAGTTAAAAGATAAATTACAATCACAAGTTGAAAAAAATTATTACAATGGGCAAAGGCAGTTCAGAGAAGATACAAATTAATTTATACATTTAGGAGTCATTTTACTACGAAGATAATTTGAATTCTTGCGACTGATAAATAGTCTGTTGTCTGCGCAAAATTTAGTTGAAATGTCTTGAATTTGCTTCCAAAAGCTGAGAGACTATCAGTGTTCACAATTTGGGTTCTTTCACTCAGATAGGACTCGAACCAATTGAAGCTTCGTCCTCTGAAGCTGTAGAGATGAAGCTTACGTAACAGTCAAAAGCTTTAGATATATCACAAAACACTTTATCGCTCACTTCCTTCAGACTAGAATATAGATTTTTCAGGAAGCGAATTTATTTATTGAATTTTAGATCTTTGGCAACTCTGCTAGACATACTAGAATTATACCGTTTTAAAAGTTAGGTTTCGTTTTGTCCCTGGAAAACTTAGGTCCAAAGTTTTGGCGCTGTCATAGTGACAATAACAAAGTCCTTTATGGGATTTTTTGTGTATGCATTAACTTGTCTAGTATATAAATCACTACACTCAACAATAACCTGTTTTCATCACATTTTCGTTAATCCTAGCGAAGTATCCATGGAATAAATAGCTTGTCATGAAGAACTTAGCAAGAACCATAAAAAATGTAATAATGTATTTATCTGAAACCAAAGTTAGAATAGTTACAATCTAATGTAGACCTTTTTGATTCGATCGTCAATTGCAGATTCAGTAATCCGGTCCTTTTTGAGAATTTCATAATTCAATATAAATAAATTGACCTAACCTAACCAACAAAAATGGAGTCCATATTATATATCCATCGTCAATAAGTGAAACTCTTCGAAGCATTCTCAAGACTAAAACAATCATTTATAAATCATGAAATGTTGAAATTTCATGCCTTTATAAATGAGAACATATTCTCTTAATATTTCATCATATTCGAAAATCTTGATATTTCCTAAATTTTTTTAATACGAAAACACCCGAAGGTCTTAGGCGTTTCCTCGTGTACGATCCCCGACACTTGATGTCACATGACAGGTTTTCCTGACTCCTAATTGGCTAAACCACATCTAAACCAATCTCTGATTTTATGAATGAAATCAAAAGTGACAGCATTTGGAGGATTTTGATACGATTTTACTATTTCATTCTTGAATAGGGTAAGTGATTTCTCTTGTTACTACTACTACTCTTTGATAATACCGTGTAAACAAAAAAGGAGGTTGGAATATCCCCCTCTCTCTCTCATGTACGTTATACGCATGTGTACCCAAATAGTTGATCTAAGTCAGAAACTGTCCTTGCTGAGATGCTCGTACTATTTTGAACCGATTCGTAACTATCCCGAACTAGTTCGAATGGAACGAAAACTCAAAAAACAGTCCTGAAAAAATGTGAACACTTCTGGTACACTGCGCATGCTCCTTATGGTTTTGGAACCTTTAATTTGTGTACGCGAACAAATATATCGATAAGCACTCAGGTGTTCTGTGGTCATATGATTGAAATTTGACATAGGTATCTATGTAATTGTATTACTTTAATTTGATTTTGTCAATTTATATTTCTATTCCCTATTTATATTCAGTTTGTCCTAATATCGTTATTATCGATAAGGTGACGAAATCAATGTCAATTGCGCACATCAAAATTTCAATTTAGTATATACACTATCATAATAATTTTGTTTTTTGGAAATTGAACGAGTCAATGAGACTCCATGAAAATTATATTATTACTTTTGAGAGAGTGTTTACCTTTGTTTGTTTATCCACAGCTGGCATGTTATAAAGTTTTGTTTCAAACGTCATATGATGTCAATAAATCAGTAGTGTGTCTTATGAGTCATAAAAAACTGTCTGATTTTCGAGTAATGAAAGAGAAACAATAATTCTAGTTATTTATTTCTTTCTCGTAGGCTAACTTAGACTTTGCCGGTTCTGAAGCAAACTTGCTTCCGAGCATCTTCCAGTATTTCTTGTGGTTTACTACTTTTTTCCATTGTAGATAATAAAAATTGTTTTGGAATTACAAACGGATTCGATAAACAATCTAAACTCACATAATAATCAAACCATTTGTCATAGAAATCATACAATAAATGACTAATATCCACAGCTGGCATGTTAAAAGTCATAAGGTCAATCAAACACTAGATTGTCAATAAAATAATGATCATAAGACACAATATAAACAATAATAAACAAACCTGCTTCCATACAAACCATATCATATATCATAACCTTCTGTAATAACATATTATATATATTTTTTGCAACAACATCAAATAAGCCCTCAATTAAGGAAAACTCTAGTTTTTATAATGGATGAAATATGTATTGCATTTCATGTCTCAAACACTCAATAAAGGCAAACAATCGAGCTGTGCTCTGGTGTTGCTTTTCATTCGTGTTTCATATGGCTAATAAGACAGTCATACAATAAATAAGCACGATTAGCTCATATTACGTTTCCTGATAATTGAGAATTTTTTAAATCTTTCTCATGACGTCACGAACGTATACCTTCAGCGAACGAATGAGCTCTATTCTATTTCTCGTTGGATAAAAGTCCTATAAAACCGGTACTGGCATAAGAGTTAGTTATGATAGTTATGAACATTTCACGGCACGGAACTATACTTTTGAGAGACGAAATGATTATAATTACGGCAGTGCCTTAAAAATCGTGTTATGGTGTTCTTGTTTTGACAAATGGAATGACGACTGAAGAACGTGCGGTATATATAACTCTCGTATTAGAGAACAATTTGAAAACCAAAAGGCTGTGAATGATGAACTGTATTTTTTTTTAATGATAAATGTATGGTGCGTGAGCTTTTGTTTTGTCCAGCGTTCAAATATGTGTAATGTACCGCCAAAGTTTTATCAGTTGTGTCGTTTGTGTTTATCTTATGATAAGAATGCTTCATTTATTTTTGATAACTCTATGGAAGGAAATATTACCAAGAAAGTCATGACGTGTCTGTCAATTCCGGTAAGATGATTCATCTCGACCTCAGTAGAATAAGGATAATATGAAATGATTTCAGAAACTTGGTAACCTAATTGCTAGCACTGTTTTTTTATTTACAAAATTGTTCTGAATGGCACACCACTGCCGCAGTGGAAATGTTTTATTTTTGGATTTGTAGTTAGTAATTAAATACCTACTGCGATATAAATATTATTTTTTTTGTTTGAAAAACATCTGCTTTACATACGCGTGGGATGGGATGATGCATTGTATGTTTGATTACAGTAGGTCATATCAACATTTTTACTCCAACGTCTGTATATTTTACGATACACGCTTACTGGGTGACTGGGAATAGAAAGTTTGGCAAGGAGATTTTGAATGGAGATGAAGTCCTGATAACAGATAACGGATGTTTTGCTTCCTTTATTCCTTTGTTTGAAACTTGTTCAATGTGCCTGATGCTATATTTATCATCCAGCAAAACTTCTACTTCTGTTAAAACCACCACTTCCATCTGGGGATATAAAATCAATCCCATGGATAAAATATCAAGTAATATATTGAAGTTGTAGTGGAGATTAATTAGTAGATAGTTGGCTACAAATCTTGTGAACGGAATGTTAAACAGATATGAGGAATCAATGCCTACACATCTGTGCCAATCATAGTGTTGCTGATAATTTCTCCCCACACCTGAAAAAGTTTTATTTCATTTTACAATTGGACATACATACTTTTTTTATTTTTGGTATCTGTATTAAATAAACAGTGGTGTCTGAAGTATTCCTCTTCAATATCCTTTTTATGAAAGTTAGGAGCAATTTAATTGAATGTTAAATTTTGAATTGATCCACTATGTACAAAATGAATATCACTGCACTAACTTCGGAGAGGAGCGCTACCGGAATTACAAACTAAACTGAGTGAAAACATGGCAGTATACCGAAAGTTCTTGTTCAACTTATCAATGATGTACCTCTATTTGGTTATCTGAGGTACACGAATAATTGAAATATAGGACACTTTATTGAACAACTTGAACATTGTTTAGGGGAAAATTAAGGAACGGATCTTACTTTTGAGTAAATTTTTGACTTTTAACATCTCTATTTCATATGAGAAAAGGAAAATTGAAAAATAAACACATTTGAATATTCAGAAAGTCTAATAGGTATACTTATTGATTTCAAATACCTGGCACAAGCTCAGAGCCCATCCCAGACACCACAAAGACATTTTTAAGACAATCACCCTAAGATATTCGGGACGTCTTCAACACGTCCAGTAAAATCCTAAAGACATCCACATGGACTTAAATGGGACGTCTTAAAGATGTCTTTCGAATGTCCAATTTATATCCAATACCGACCTGAGTAGAACCTTTTCTGGACATTAAAAGGACTTAAGTATTCAGTACATTTTAGGTTTGAAATGCAATTGAGAAATATAAAATTGTAGGAAACATTCTTATTGAATGATCTATAATTTTTGTTTTGTTTTTGTATAATGTGCGATCTCCTGCTCTTCCCACGACTGTATAGATGCTGTTTTCTTCCGATCACTGAATATTTTGTCATTTTACTGGCACCTAGAACAATAATAAATATTTATAAATTAAGAAACAAATACAGTTTTCTGAAAACACAAAAAACTTTGATTTCTTTTCTTCTAAAGACATTTTAACAAAAATATATTACTTATTGTTATTAGCAGTTCTGCAGTTAAATAATAATTATTGATAGTATGCTGTATAATCGACGCCATCATCTGAGTATGGACAAAAATTGTTATACCTTTTGGCACGCATATATAGTATATCTGTACAACCATATTGAATGGATTCGACTTACCTTAAGTGATTTTTTTGAACTATAACAGCCATGAAATAGGAATAAAAAAAAGAGGTTTATTGTCCAAACAGGGTCAAGCCCCAATTACAGGACCGCAATACATAATACTTACAGTTTGTGGTTGTGAGCAATATAGGTACATATAATAGTTACAGTTTGTGGTTGTGAGCAATATAGGTACATATAATAGTTACACTTTGTGGTTGTAAACTATACCTAGGATTAGGAATTTAGAAATACATACGGTTTGATTATGTGATAATAAACAAGAAAAAAAAAGAGTAAAAGAGATAATATGTCATGTGTGTAAAAGGCTAAGGGACCTATATGAAGTTAGCGAGACAACTCCGAAAAAGTTGAAAAATTTTTTAAATTCCAAATTTTAATTTTTTTTTTTAATAAATTGAGGATATTAAATAATTCGCTCTATTTATAAAAAAAATATGCGATGTTTCGCTAACTTCATATGAAGTTAGCGAAACAACTTCTGTAATATCTATCTTTTCTCAGTTCTGAAGTATCCAGAATCTGCCGGTTTTTTGTCGCTAATTAGTTGCGGAGAGAAAAAACTATTTTCTCAAAAATTATACGATGTTTCAACAACTCCCGTTATTTTTATCTTTTCTCACTTTTTAGGCACAAATTGCTGCTTTTTATCGATAATTAGTTGTGGAAAGAAAATATTCGTCTATCCTTTCTTTCAAAAATTTGCAATGTTTTGATAACCTTATATGAAGTTAGCGGGACAACTTCCGTCTTTTTTTATTATTTTAAACAGTCTTATTCAGCTTACAGTTTTGTTTATTTGTGTGGGTTGAATCTAGTAATTGAAATTGTATTCCTTTCCTGTTGAGCTATTAATCTGAAATTTGGTACACACCTTTAGTTCTGATGACAATACAATGATGTATATTCAGTATCATTTTAAATCCAAGATGGCCGTCGCCACAAAATGGCGGATGACTTCCTCAATATGGGTATTGAATGAAAGGACTGAACCAGTACAAAGATAGTGCTCCCTGAAAAAATTTCAAATCGAAGATGGTCGCCACCACAAAATGGCAGATTTCTTTGTTTTTCAATCCCCTCAATATGGGTATCAAATGAAAAAAAAAATGTCTCGAAACCATACTGAAACAGGGAGAAGAAATATTGTGTGGGGTATATGAAGTATTCGAAATAGGAAAAGTGGTTCCTAGAAATTGATTATGTAGCAATTTTTTTTTAAATTTATTCAATAATTTATGTTTTTCGAGTTTTACCCATTATAGATATGAGCATAACTTTTTCATACTTTTCAGTCACGATAGATATAAATATAAACATAGCATTGATGCCCGTTTTTGATTTCTCACAGTGTCGACAATTGGTCCTCATATATGTCGGCGATTGGTTATTCATATTTTTCAGGTGTCGAAAATTGGGGCATCTGATATGCGTTTTCATTTATTTCATTTGAATTATTTCACCATGTTATGATAAGTTTTTCTTGTCTGTTTATTGAAATGGAAGTTACAAAGATTCAGAAACTGAATATCGCAACCACGTAAAAATTCTTCTTTGTATTGCTATCACTTTTATGGGACGTTAGGCGTCCAGACAAAGTTCTTGATGTTTGTCCAATATATGCTTTGTCACAAGTCTGACAGGGAATGTTGTAAACGACATTTGATTTTTCCATCCTTTTCCAAGGTTTCGATTGGTAAGTTTCAGAGGGGAGACTATTAGTTGTAGTGACGATGCGTTGGGCAATTTTAATATTCTCATTTTTGAAGACATTTATAAGCTTTAACGATTGAAAATATGGTAACAAACAGAAAAAATAAGTGATTGAAACACTTTCGGTTGGGAGGAAGAACTGAGAACAGATAGAAATTACGGAAGTTGTTTTGCTAACCTCATATGAAGTTAGCCAAACATCGCAAATTTTTATTTAAAAAAAGAGCGACAATTTTTTTTTTCAAAAAAGGAAATTATGGATACTTCAGAACTGAGAAAAAATTGAAATTACGGAAGTTGTTTCGCTAACTTCATATAAAGTTAGCAAAACATCGCATATTTAAAAAAAAAAAAAGCTGAGCACATTTGTATGTTTCCCTTACCGCTATAAGGACTCCACCACCTCTTGAGAAAGGACTGGTTGCAGGGGATTGGTCTTTCCTAAAAACTGTGTAGTTCGTGAGGCCTAATTCAGCGTCGGAGAAGTCCTGGGTGAGCCATGTTTCAGTAAGTATGATGATGTCAAAGAGTGATGTGGCAACGTTTGCTGGAGAGTGTCTAGTTTGGTTCGAAGCCCACGGACATTTTGGTAGTATAGGTTAGGAGAATTAGGGAGAGTTAACGTAATCAGTTTTTTTGTTTGACTATCTTGGGGATACCGTTCATATACTTCAGTTTCAGGTTACTTCACCACTATTTGTTCTATTTCTCAACTCACTCTGTACTGATTTATATTGAGCCATCTGCATTGGTGTTTGGTCGCATTAATAAAATGTTTCTTTCCTTGTTAACTTTGGTCCTGTTTCTGAGCAGTATAGGAATCTTGTCGTCATCTAGAACGACTTTCAATGCTCTAGCACCGTTTTTGTTTTGTTTGCCCAGTCTAGCCACTCTGGTGATCTTGACTTCGTCGTCGGTTATGTCTTTAAAAATGCATTTAACTTTGGTAATATCAGAATCGGTGGTATATCGTTCACCTTCAGGTAGGTTAAAGATCATGATATTTTTTGATCTGGTTTGACGTTCATAGATTTCATTTATGATTTCATCGTTGTTTGTTTGGGAAGAATGAGGGATCCATTCGGATATTGCCGATTTCGTGTTTCAAATTCTCGATTTCCTTGGGTATATCATCTTGTTTATTAACCAAGGACAGCTGTTCTTTTATGTTCTTGATTTCGTTATGTAGAGAGGTTATCTCATTTTCCAAAAATGAATTTTTTTTGAGAATCCGCGGAGTCTGTTTGAATATTGCCATACACTTTTCACAGAAGAACACAACAACTCGTTGCTTCAACTGGACAGCACGTATTTCGGTTGGGGACATGTGATGTTGAACTTGTTTCCGATCCTTCTGATCTTCTCGGAGACACCTCTGATGTACGGAAGGCCAATCACTGTGCTTTGTTGTTGCTCTTCAGATGTTTTCGTTCTCCGGAGTTGTTTCAATACTTCTAGGAGTTTCTTGGGATATCCATTCCGGTGGAGGTCCTCTCTGATGTGGTTTAATTCGGCATCTAGTGACTCCACGTCGTTGCATATGTGCGTTGCTCTCTCTACCAATGTTCTCACGATCCCTCTCTTCGTCGAACTCGGATGGTTGGAGCTGTAACTGAGGTACTGCCCCGTATGTGTCTTCTTTCTGTAGACGGAGGTGCGGATTTCATTGTCTATTCTCTCAACGTTCACATCAAGGAAGGGTAAGGTACTGTTGGTTTCCATTTCCATCGTGAATTTGATCGAATCTCTGATTCTGTTAATTCTTGAGAAGAAATCCTGGAAATGTTTGTTTCCGTGATTCCATATAATGAAGGTGTCATCCACGTACCTCAACCACAGCTTTGGTTTGTATTCTGCCTCCCGTATAGCCAATTCCTCGAACCACTCCATGTATATGTTGGCGATGATTGGAGAAAGGGAATATCCCATCGGGAGTTCGTCGACTTGAGAGAAGAATCGGTCCTTTTCCTGGAAGTATGAGTTCTGTAGGCAGCACTGCAGTAATTCCAATATTGCGTGGGTAGGAAGGTCAGTCCTCTCGTGCAGCTGGTCATCCTCTTCGAGTTTCCTTTTGATGATACTGAGAGATAACTTATCACTTCTCACTGAATTAGCAAAAAATAACAAGATAACTAACATAGATGAGGAAATTAAGAAAGCAAGAAGAGTTTACAGAAATAAAATTCAGGAACAAAAAAGAAATTTTACATCCAAACAGGTAATCGAATGGTCAAACAATTCTAAAGCAATGTGGCAAATTATAAATGAACCCAGAAGAAAAAACTTGGAAAAAAACCATTTGTAAAATACTTCCAGAAGATTTTAATAATTTTTTCATAAACATTTCCACTGCTCTCTTAGACTCACTACCCTCAACAGATAGGAGATCCCATTAAGCAAGTTCCTCAAATCTACAGATCCAGAAAATCGTTATTTCTCTCCCCCACTACACCCCCAGAAGTCGAAAACATTATAAAAAACATGTCAAATAGTTCTGCTTTGGACATTTACGGACTAAGCAACAAACTCTTAATTTATTTATTTATTTATTCAATCAAGTACTCTACAGAATTCGATACAGATTCCAAATGGTACAACTTAAAAGTCATATGTGAAGGTATCTCTCACCCTCTTGCAATTATTATAAACAAATGTTTTGAACTTGGGGACTTCCCCACAAAATTAAAATTCGCTAAGGTGATACCGATATTTAAAAATAAGGGGGACGAAAATATTCTTGACAATCACAGACCAATATCAATAATTCCTATTCTCTCCAAACCTATAGATATAGCCTACAAAAATAGATTAGTCTCATACCTGGATAAAAATAACTTCTTATCCCCTTCACAATTTGGTTTCAGGGAAAAATTATCCACCAACTCTATGGTATCAGGGGAAACTCTTACCATTTCACAGAGGCTTACTTAAGTAACAGATCACAACTGGTGGAACACAACGGTGTTAGATCTTCAACACAAAACATACTGGCAGGAGTCCCTCAGGGCTCAATCATTGGACCTTTACTTTTCATTTTATATGTGAATGATTTCTCAAGCAATATCAACTGTGCAAAATCCATCCTTTACGCTGATGACACCACTGTCTTTCACTCCCACCAAGATCCATTAAACTCAGAAACTATAAACCAAAATATAAGCGAAGAAATAATACCCTGGTTCACATCAAACCAACTAAGTCTAAATCTAAGCAAAACAGTCACTCTAGATTTCACCCTTAGGGATTTCAATGGGGATATAGAAAACATAAAATTCCTTGGACTTTTTCTTGACACAAAATTAACGTGGAAACACCATATCCAAACTCTATCAAAAAAACTTGCTAGTATAACTTTTTTATTGAGAAAACTCTCACAAACAGCTTCCACAGAAATTTGCAGAGTGGCCTATATGGGACTATTTCAGAGCCAAATTTCTTATGGTATACTAATGTGGGAAAGCCACAGAATGGAAAAACATTTTTAGCATGCAAAAAGGCTATCAGAGCAATAACAAATACTCCCTACAACGAATCATGTAGACATATCTTCAAAAACCTAAACATATTAACTCTCCCAGCCTTATTTGTCTATCACTGCCTATATTACATTAAATCTAATGAAAGCAATTTCGAAAAACAAAATACCTTACATTCACATGACACAAGAAATAAAAATAATTTGATAATTCCCCAACATAGACTAACATTAACTCACAAAAGCTTTATTAACATCTCTATTAAACTCTTCAATAAACTCCCAACGCATATTAGGGACCTTCAAACATCAAAATTCAAATTAAAAATAAAGAAAATCCTTCTAGCACTTAACATCTACACCATCAAGAATTCATAAACCTTAACAAAAAATTAAATTAAAACCTGTTTTTTTTTTATTTTTTAATATGTCTTTATACTATGTTATGCATACTTGAAATGTGTGAATGTACTTTTATACTTACTACATATACTTTTTATATATAAGCAAACAAGAAACAAAATTTTTATGACGATGCTAAAACATCTTTTGTTATTTTGGGCAAATAAAGTATTCTATTCTATTCTATTCCTCTATAGGGACATTGGTGTAAAGGCTCTCCACGTCGAAGCTGATGAAACGATCTTCTGGTCCAAGTTCAACATCTGTGATGGTGTCAACGAAGTGCTTGGAATTCTTGACGTATGAACTGCTATTTCCTTGTAAGGGTTGTAGTATCGTTAGGAGGTATTTCGATAACTTGTAGGTTGGTGAGTTCCGTGAGCTGGTGATCGGTCTCAGTAGCATGTCTGGTTTGTGGATTTTCGGAAGCCCGTAGTGTGGCGTTAGATGTGATCGTTCGTTGTCTGGAATGAAGTGTTTGAATTTCCTCAGAGTGTTGTAGATCTTCCTTTCTATAGTGGGTGTTGGATCCTTCTTCAAGAGTTTATAGTTCCCTGTGTGGAGTAACGACTCTATCTTGTCATCATATGTTGTGGTGTCCATGATAACCGTGGCGTTTCCTTTATCGGCTGGACGAATCTTTATGGATGAATCCTTTTGTAGAATTTTTAGGGCCCTCTGTTCCCCTGCAGTGATGTTACTCCGGGCATTCCTCTCCTTCTCGAGTGTCTCTCTCACTTTCCATCTGAACTCTTCTGCCTGGATGGGATTCATTCTGCTGCTGGTTGATTCTACAGAGCTTACAATGTCCAGGATAGGTATTGTTTTAGGTGCAACTGCAAAGTTCATTCCCTTTTCTAGCAGGGACTCCTCTACTACTGTAAGTGGTTTAGTTGAGATATTAATGATGGTTTTCTTACCTTTGCTGCTGGTTTGTGGAGATGGTGTTCTCCCTGCTATTCGATTCCATTTCTTCTGATGCTTCCTCTCTTGTTCCTGGCAGATTCTCGCGCATCTATTTTCAATCTTGGCAAATATGGGTTGATTGTCCTCCTCTAAGGTGTACTCTCTGATTTCTTGGAATCTAGCAGTGGCATCCTGTAGCAGCATCTCTTTCTTCCAACGGTGATAGTTTGTTTGCGACCTAATTAGTGCGTGACTGGCCCGATCCATGATGTGTTGTGCTCGTTCCCCGGGAATAGGTTCCCTGGAAACTGTCTGGGATGATGTTGTTGTCTCTGGCTCTCCGTAGAAACTGAATGTGAGTTTCCTCCTTGGTAAGTTTTATCATTGTCCTTTCCAAGAATTAACAGAATCAGGGATTCGATCAAATTCATGATGGAAATGGAAACCAACAGTGCCTTACCCTTCCTCGATGTGAACGTTAAGAGAATAGGCTATGAAATCCGCACCTTCGTCTACAGAAAGAAGACACATACGGGGCAGTACCTCAGTTACCTCTCCAACCATCCGAGTTTGACGAAGAGAGGGATCGTGATAACATTGGTAGAGACAGCAACGCACATATGCAACGACGTGGAGTCACTAGATGCGAATTAAACCACATCAGAGAGGACCTCCACCGGATAGGATATCCCAAGAAACTCCTAAAAGAAGTATTGAAACAACTCCGGAGAACGAAAACATCTGAAGAGCAACAACAAAGCACAGTGATCGGCCTTCCGTACATCAGAGGTGTCTCCGAGAAGATCAGAAGGATCGGAAACAAGTTCAACATCAAGAGCTGCTTCCGATCCGGCAGTACTTTACGGAGTTTCCTGACCAAGACCAAACCTGACAACAAAAATGAAATCTGATGTGATTTGACCAATTTGATTACAGTTATAAGGTTCTATTTCCAAATAAAAGTACAGAACTTCAAAATTGTATATTTCAACATTGACACATAAAAATCAATAACAACTACTTTTTTTTTTCTATTTGTAAATATAATACGATCAAGGAACATGATGAATTGTTCTTCCAACACTCCCCCTCAATTCAGCAGGTTCAAGAACACCCAACTCCAAACACATTCTGCTGAATGTTTCCATAGGTAGTGGTTTCGTCAAGATATCGTCTCTTTGTTTACTGGATTCCACATATTCAACAACGATCTCGTGTTTGTTATAAAGATCTCGTAGAAAATTGTACTTTGATATGTTTTAATCGCCGATGTTCCCATTTCTGTAGTAGGTGAATGCAAGACTGATTATCTTCAAATACGGTGATTGGTTTGTTCAACTGAATTTTCAAATCGGATAATACACTTGAAATCCAAATCAATTCAGTTGCAGCATTTGCTAAAGCTACATATTCTGCTTCGGTTGATGATAAGGCAACGGTACTCTGCTTCTTTGTCACCCAACATACGGTTGAACCATATACTTGAAACAGATATCCACTCGTCGATTTTCTATCTTCACTTCCAGCCCAATCGGAATCAGCAAAACCAGTGAAAGAAATGATGTTATTTGTTGGATAAAATAGTCCATAGCCAATAGTGCCTTTTAAGTACCTTAGAATTCGTTTAAGTCCGATCCAGTGATTTTCTGATGCATTACTTTGAAATCGGCTGAAAAAATTCACTGAAAAACTGATATCTGGTCTGGTATTCAGCATAAGAAACATCAAACATCCGATAAGTTCCCTATATGGTTTCTTATCAATAATACATTCGGAAAAATCTCCAGATTTTGCTTTGAGTTCTTCCATTGAGTTCACAACCATAGGTTTTTTTGGTTTCCTTTAAATTTTCAGTAAATTTTTAACATAGATTGGTTGGCTCAAAAACATTCCATTTTCACTGCGACTGATTTTTATTCCCAAAAAATATTTGAGTTCTCCCAAATCTTTCATGCTAAATTCGTTTTTCAATTTCACTTTGTAGTGTAGTGTAGTGTAGTAGTAAAAAAATTTTGAAATTGTTTCCGATTCTAATGTAGAGACAACTATCACTTCCAGATTTTTCCATTCCTATTCTTCATAAAATCACCAAACTTTGAATTCCAAGCTCGAGGAGCTTGCTTGAGTCCATACAACGATTTTTCTAGCTTGCATACCAAATTTCCATCTATTTCAAAACCATGGGGTTGTCTCATATACACTTCTTCCGTTAAAATTCCATGGAGAAGTGCATTTTTCACATCCATTTGGTAAGCCAGAAGATTTTCCTTGTTGATAATGGCAAGCAATATCCTCAAAGTAGTGAGTCGTGCAACAGGGGAATACGTTTCATTATAGTCAAAACCTTTCCTTTCACAACTAAACGTGCTTTGTAACGTTCAATATTTCCATTTTCATCCCTTTTGATTTTAAATACCCATTTGTTGTCTATTGCCTTCCTTCCTGTTGGTAGTTCTGTGAGGGACCAAGTTGAGTTTTCTTGGAGAGATTTAATTTCCTCATCAACTGCTTTGTACCATTTTTCTTTATCATCTCGTCGTTGAATATCATCAAAGCTCTCTGGTACATCATCTGTATAGGTTTCTGCATTCATTGCCATTATACTGTAGTCTTCCAGATATTTAGGTCTGATTAATTTCCTAGAACTTCTTCGTAACATTTCATTATCGTTTTTCTTCCCATCATTCTCACTTTCTTCCGTGCTTTCATCGACTTCACCTTCATTAACATTTTCAAGTGACTTTATGTTGACATTTGTCTTTTCATAAAAATCATCGAATTCGTAGGAAAATTTCGATTCTTCGAATATTATATCTCTTCCAAACAATATTTTTCTCTCTTCAGGACACCACAGCTTATATCTATTCGAACAATACCCAACCATAAAACATTTCTTTGATCGTGTTTCGAATTTGCCACCAAGCCGTTCCTTTGGAATACGTAAATATGCTAAACATCAAAAATTCGTAGTTTATTGACGTTTGGTTTTCTCCCGTACCATAATTCAGCTGGGACTTGATTTTCCAGTGCGATTTATAAGGTGAACAACGATTTATAAGGTGAACAGCGGTCACGACAGCTTCATTCCAAAATGTTTTATTGAGTTTTGAGTTCAATAGCATACATCTCGCTTTCTCGATGATCGTTCTGTTCATACGTCTGCAACTCCGTTTTGTTGTGGTGTATATCTTATGGTACATTCATACTGTATTCCTCCACTTTCAAAATAGTCTTTTATTTCGTTTGACATATATTCACGACATTATCACATCGAAATCGACTCAATTTCATATTGAAATGTGCCGTTGCCATAGATTCATAAATCTTGAAGTAATGGAAAACTTCTGTTTTCGATTTCAAAATGTATGCAGCCGTGAAATGGGTAAAATCATCGATAAATGTCAACACATACTTCTTCTGGTCGTGAGATAGTGGATTTATGGGACCAAACAGATCACTATGCACTAGTTGTAATGCTCGTGAAGCTCTTATTCTTTCTTGATTATGGGGTCCACTAGTTTGCTTCCCTTCGGTACAGTACTGACAAAGTTTTCGGGGTGAAAAACTACTGTCAAAAACTATGCCTTCCACCATATTTTTAACTTTCCTTAAATTATTGTAGCTAATGTGTCCCATTCGCTTATGCCACAATTCAGCATTTTCGATTGATGAACAAATGCTCGCGTTCTCGTTGTCTAACAAAAAATCCGGCTCATACAATTTTTGTTTTCTGTATGCAACTGCTACTGTATTATTTTCTTTCACAATGACACCTTTTCCATTTTTGAAGTTCACTTCAAAATTATTCATTCCAAGCTTCCGAACTGATAAAAGATTGAATTCTAAACCTGGTACAAATAGAACGTCTTTTATCGTTATTTCTCTTTGCTCTCCTCCAACAAATGCCTTCACTTTGATAGTTCCACTTTTTTCGGCCATCAAGATTTCACCATTTTTAGCACTTTTTATTCTCACAGGTTCCTTTAATGGTTTAGTATTTGTCAAAACATGTTCATTATTGACCATATGTTCCGAAGCTCCAGAATCCAAATACCAACTCAGGACGTTAGACTGACCAGTGACGGCGGGAAAACAATAATCTTCAATTTCTTGTTCTTCTTGTACTTCTTGGGCTGTTTTTGCTTTGGTCACTCGATGCTGATGAAATTTATCTTTATTGGTAGTCTTGTATCGACATTCGCTGCGTTTGTGCCCACTGAGCCCGCAATTGTAACATCTGTAACGAAATTCTTTATCATTCTGAATGCGATTTGGTGTAAAATTCTTTCCATGCTTGAAGTTCGTGATTTTACTAGTTGTAGCTGCAAAAACGGTTGACGAATGGAGTTCACTTTTTGACTTTCTTCTAGCTCCTTCACGCTTCGATTCCTCATCAAGAAGACGATTCTTGACGAAATTCAGGGTGAGTTTATTGGCTGATAGTGTTTCCAAGGCTGTAACGACAACTTCGTATTCTGTAGGCATTGTTAACAACAAGTGGCAAACAATGTCTGATTCTTCCAGAGTAGCTCCACTGGACCGCAACTCCCGAATCAATTTATCGAATTTCAGGAAATGTGTCGTCATTGACTCCTGTGATGTATTATACTTCATTGTTAGTAAAGACTTCCGGAGTAATAGTTGACTGGCTATACCTTTTCGCTCAAAAGTTGCTAACAGAACATTCCAAATATCGAATGCTGTCTCCTTATCCTTGACGTATTCCAAGTGACTGTCAGAAATCTTTTGTATAATTCGAGACTTGCACTTTCTATCACGCTTTTGTAAATCTGCCATTTTCTTTTCTTTTTCCAGACGATCTTCTTGACTATCATTTTCGTATATGGAAACCATATTTCTGAATGGCTGCTGTATAAAACTTATCAAATCTAATTCTTCCAGCAATGTTTCCATGCGAAATTTCCAGTTACTGAAGTTTGTTCCATCAAATAACGGGATTTTATATTTGACTTCTTCATCTGCCATGACCAACTTTTTAACTGACGAAACTATGTCTGGGCCCGTAACCTGATGTGATTTGACCAATTTGGGTTCTATTTCCAAATAAAAGTACAGAACTTCAAAATTGTATATTTCAACATTGACACATAAAAATCAATAACAACTACATTCTTTTTTCTATTTGTAAATATAATACGATCAAGGAACATGCTGAATTGTTCTTCCAACAACAAAAATGAAATCAGTAGGAATTGCATTTATGAAGTTCCATGTGAATGCGGAGATTCCTACATTGGAGAGACAAAGAGACCTTTATCGGTAAGATTGGATGAGCACAAGAAATAGACTCAACGTGGAAAAACATCAAAATCGGGAATCGCTGACCACGCCTGGACTGAGCACTATCGAGTTCTATGGGACGACGCAAGTGTTCTACATAGAGAGGAGCATTGGTTCAAATGAAAGTTGAAAGAGGCCGCCTACATCGATGTTACTGGAAGGCTATATAATGATATACCAAGAGATGATTGATTTGCAGACCATCAAAGGGGTAATTTATACTTGTCGATATTTCGGAAAAAATCAAAACCCACCTTCAAAAATGTTTAGCCAAGTTCATTTTCGGTATACGTGTTTCTGGAAGGCTCGATAATAATATATCAAGAGATGATTGATTTGCAGGCCGTTCAAGGGGTGTTTATACTAGTCGATACTTAGAAAAAAAACTCACTCTCAAAAATGTTTAGCCAAGTTCATTTTTGGTATACCTGTTACTGGAAGGCTATATAATGATATTCCAAGATATGATTGATTTGCAGGCCAACAAAAAAGTAGTTTATACTTGTCGTTATTTCAAAAAAAAAATCCAAACCAACCTTCAAAAATGTTTAGCCAAGTTCATTTTCGGTATATGTGTTACTGGAAAACTATATAATGATATACCAAGAGATGATTGATTTGCAGGCCATCGAAGGGGTGGTTTATATTAGTTGATATTTGGAAAAAAACAAAAACCCTGCCTCAAAAATGTTTAGCCACGTTCACTTTTGGTATATGTGTTAGTGAAAGGCTATATAATGATGAATCAAGAGATGATTGATTTGCAGGCCGTCGAAGGGGTGTTTATATTTGTTGATATTTGGAAAACAAAAACAAAACCCACCCTCAAAAATGTTTAGCGGCGTTCACCTTTGATATAAGTGTTAGTGAAAGACGAGGGGGAAACAACTACCCAAAATCTGTACACCATAATTAAATATCTGATAATTAACAATATTTAAAGTATACTGGAATATTTAAAGTATATTTAGGATAATGATAATATTTAATGTACTGAAAATGTATTTAAATAATTTAAGTATACTGAAGGTATTTAAAGTACCAGAGATGTATTGAAAATAATTAAAATATACTGAAGGTATTGAAAATACTGGAAATGTACTTAGTAAATAAATGGAAATGCAATGAAAATAATTGGTCCAGTTTACTTATGCTTACACTGAAAAAACAGACATAGTGTACAAGTGTACAAATAAATATTAACCAATAATATCAACGAAACCATATTATAATGAAAAACCGCAAAGATAGGTCAATTTTCATGACATGTATAAAATATCACAGTTCGTGAGTAGAAAAAAGTGTTGAATAAAAAAATATAACTATACTTAAATAATCCTTAAGTGGTTCAGACATACGGAATCCTAATTGAGTCCAATTTCTTTTTTAAAAGATTTGTTCTTTTTGTTGATTTGTTCAATGATGGACTACTGATTTGAAACGGATGGGAACCTTGCAAAGATATTTATACCTTCGAAAATAAATTCAATCGACACTTCCTGTATGTCGTCCTTCATTGGCCACACAAACGAATCAAGATCATATTTCAAAAATTTGATAACAAGTTTTTCCTTCAATTCCATTAATCTCCCAATATATCAGCTATCGCTACATGCATTTGCATAGTACTTTTCGGCGATTAGAGGAATGTGTTTGCCTTTAACAATATAGGACTGTAATACAGTAGTTTCGTGTTTCGTTTGCTTGGGTTTCTTGGATTTATTCGTTTTTCCTGAGTGTGTATCCAAATTCAGCCCTTTCACTCGCTCCAGGCAGTCTGTACTTAATTTTTTGTTCGATTTTTCCTCCAAGAGCCAACATAAAGTCCATTTCTTTACAATGACAGTTCTTCCTCCGGATTGGACTTTGATGAGATGCTGTTTGGACATTTTTCGGAATAATTAGTTAAATTTAAATCAACATTCTCCAGCAACTCCATTACATTTTCATCTTCATATTGATTTCAATTCCATATTTTTGGCAACTTCATTCATTGTTTTCCACCGATTCAAAACGTCAGTATGCACGAAACTATTATTTGTTCCATAAACACAAAGGCAAAATGCAGCAGCATTTGGAACTAATGGCTGAGCCATTATCAAGTAGGTGTATCTACTTTTGACACTGCTCTTGAAGATTTCCTCAACAGTCTTAACACTCGTAGCTTTGTATGACTCGAGCATCGGCCAACCCGATTTTTCATCAATGGGTAATTATGTTATTTGTATTGGAGTCGTACTGAATTCGACCTGAAACGAGACAATTATCGAACCGTTATTGTGAAAATAAAATGTTCGATACATTTATTTTTTGCTTACATACCGGTTATGGCAGTCCCGTCCTCGCAAACCCATATTTTATTTGGATAGTTATGTTTATCCAGATATTTTTTCAATTCTGCAAAACGGAGTTTGCCCTCAAAAACGTCAAATTTATTTTTGGAGGGTTTTTCTGACAGATGATAGAGAGGGTAAGGGTGGTTTTAAATTAGTATAGAGCGTTTCATACAGAAGGCCTCCCCCCGTCAGGTACAAATAATTAGAAAACAGCTTCACTCCTTTTTGAAATCTAACGCTTTCGATTTCGTTAATGATGATTTCTCAACATTTTCACAGAATTCTCTGCTTATATTATCTGGTTCTTTATCAATGACATATTCGATATCTTTTATAATCGAAAAAAACCTTGTTAAAATCGATTGTCGTTCATCCAACGATGCCGCATTTAGTTTTCGCCTACTCCTTTGTTTCCATTTAATTGTTTTTATTTTTTGAGGTATCGCAGCCGAATTTTTTGAGCAGAGAATGTTGGCTACCTGATTACCAACATCTCTGCTTTCTAAAAATTTGAGTCTGAACCATTTTAGTCGGATATATTTGTATCATCGGGTCCATTGCCAGGATGCCCAGAAATGGATGCTTTTGATACAAATGTATCTAAAGTTGTCAGTAAACTTTTTTTTGATGATTTTTCATCTAAATGTTTTTTTATATGTTTATAAAAATTTGACAGGGTCCAATAGTATTTGCTACCTATTGAATATGTAGACACACTCTAAATTGCAAATAAAACATGGTCATTACTCGTGGATGAAGAATCCAGAGCATTGACTTTCTTCCCGAGATACTTTATGTAATTAACTAACTGTTTATTCAGTTTGAGTCATTCTTCATTAATGTTGAATTCTCGGTTGGATTTGTTCATATCTTGTGAATCCAAGTCAGATTTTTTATTCCTATTAGCAGTTTGTGATTCAGCCTTTCTCTTCTTACTTTGGAGAGACTGACTGGAATAGTTCAGTTTGGTAATATGATCCTTCAAACACAAAAGTGTCCTTCTATATCCACATGGGATTTTAAACTTTTCGTAATTAGAACTGAATAAACCGAAATATGTTTTTCGTAACCTGCCATTTAGACACACACTAACGAATTATGCAAGAAAATGTCGGTACTGAACTGCATCCCAAATATTTTAAATATATTCGGGGGCTGAAAAGGATTTTGTAATATTTAAACTGTAATGAAATACTTGAAATTATATGTTGGTAATGAGAACAATATTAAAACTATAAGTAGGTATTTCTTGGGAATACTGACAAATATTGAAATATTTTAAATATATTGTGGATATTTTGATAGTGAAAATAATATTTAAAGTATGGAGTGGATATTTTTGGAATAAAAGTAATATTTAAAGTATGAAGCGGTATTTGTTGATACTGAAGTACTGAAACTGATATTGAAATAATTTAAGTATATTCAAGATATTTTGGTACTTAAAGTCATATTGAAATAATTTAAGTATATTTAAGATATTTTGGTACTTAAAGTCGTATTGAAATATTTAAATGTCTGCATGTACACCTATTTAAAGAGTTGTTTCCCCCTCGGTGAAAGACTATATAATGATATACTAAGAGATCATTGATTTGCAGGCAGTCAAAGGGGTTTTTAAAAATTCAAAACTCACCCTTAAAAATGTTTAGCCAAGTTCATTTTTGGTATAGGTGTTACTGGAAGGTTATATAATGATATGCCAAGAGATGATTGTTTTGCAGGTCGTCGAAGGGGTAGTTTATACCTGTCGATATTTCGAAAAAAATTCAAAACTCACCCTCAAAAATGTTTAGCCAAGTTCATTTTTGGTGTATGTGTTACTGGAAGGTTATATAATGATATACCAAGAGATGATTGATTTGCAGGCCGTGAAGGGGTAGTTTATACTTGTCGATATTTCGAAAAAAAAAACTAAACCCTCACTCAAAAATGTTTAGCCAAGTTCATTTTTGGTACACATGTTACTGGAAGGCTATATAATGATATACCAAGAGATGATTGATTTGCAGGCCGTCAAAGGGGTAGTTTATACTTGTCGATATTTCGAAAAAAAAACAAAATCCACATTCAAAAATGTTTGGCCAAGTTCACTTCCGGTATACGTGTTACTGAAAGGCTATATAATGATATACCAAGAGATGATTGATTTTCAGACCATCAAAGGGGTAATTTATACTTGTCGATATTTCGTGAAAAATTCAAAACTCACCCTCAAAAATGTTTAGCCAAATTCATTTTCGGTATACGTGTTACTGGAAGGTTGTATAATGATATACCAAGAGATGATTGATTTGCAGGCCGTCGAAGGGGTAGTTTATACTTGTCGATATTTCGAATAAAATTCAAAACTCATACTAAAAAATGTCAAGTTCATTTTTGGTATACTTGTAACTGAAAGGCTATATAATGATGTACCAAGAGATAATTGATTTGCAGGTCGTCAAAGGGGTAGTTTTTAGCCATGTTCATAATTATGCACCTAGATATGATTGATTATGGGTCATTTATATTTGTTGATATTTCGGAAAAAATTCAAAACCCACCCTCAAGAATGTTTAGCCAAGATCATTTTTGGTATACGTGTTGCTGGAAGGCTATTTAATGATATACCAAGAGATGATTGATTTGCAGGCCGTCAAAGGGGTAGTTTCGAAAAAAAAAACTCACCTAAAATGTTTAGCCAAGCTAATTTTTGGTATACATGTATACATTTTTGGAATGCTTGTTGCTCTGATTGTTCAGTTAAAGATAAACGAGTAGTCTCCACACTTTCGAAAAAACAGTGCCTGAGTAGCTTCATTATGTACCATTGTTAACATCTACTCAATGATGATTTTCAAATTTTATCTGTGGAAAAATAATGGATTATAATTAATTTTCTTCATTTATCGGAAGCCCTTCTTCACAATAAATCACTGGAAAAAACATATCTTTGATTCTGCCAGTCGTCATAAATAGTCATTGCGTTCCAATTGAACTTGATTTACAGAAAAAAGTTTACACTGATCGATCCACTTGGAGGAGAGATCATAAAAATTCCATTTTATTTTGAAATTCTTGAAAAAAAATGAATTATTTGTAAAAATACAGAAAGGCACTTATTAATATGGTATTTTTGTTATTTATTTATTCTCCAAACTGGTTGAAGGTGGAAATTTTTGCGAATAAATCAATATTGATTGGTATAGCGACGATCTCAAATTGTTTTTCTTGAGAAGGAGTTCGCCAGTTCATGATATTTTGCTACTTTTGCGGACATCCTCGGAAGTTTGACGATTTTATTTGTAGATTATGTAATAGATCTACTCATATGAAGTGTAGTTTAACAGCAGATAAAATCAAATGTGGGTTTGCTCTGGATTATAGGTTTAAATTTATCGAAATTCTGATAAGTTAAAGTACATCTTTAACTAACTGCAGATCATTCTTCTCTTGGTATATTGCTCTGTAGCACGAATACTATTGTTCTGTAGTACATATACTAAAAATCAAATTTGATAAACATTTTTGAGGGAGGGTTTCAATTTTTTTCGAAATATCGACAAGTATAAACTACCCCTTTGACGGCCTGCAAATCAATCATCTCTTGGTACATCATTATATAGCCTTTCAGTAACCCATATACCAAAAATGAACTTGGCTTAACATTTTTAAGGGTGGGTTTTGATTTTTTTCCAAATATCAACAAATATAAACTACCCCTTTAACGGCCTGCAAATCAATTATCTCTTGATATATCATTATATAGCCTTCCAGTAACACATATACCAAATATGAAATGAGCTAAAAAAAATTTAGGGCGAGTTTTGAATTTTCTCGAAATATCGTCAAGTATAAACTACCCCTTCGACATCCTGCAAATCAATCATCTTTTGGTATATCATTATATAGTCTTTCAGTAACACGTATACCAAAAATGAACTTGGCTAAACATTTTTGAGGGTGGGTTTTGAATTTTTTTCCAAATATCAACAAGTATAAACTACGCCTTCGACGGCCTGCAAATCAATCATCTCTTGGTGTATCATTATATAGTCTTCCAGTAACTTGTATACCAAAAATGAACTTAATTAATCATTTTTGAGAGTGGGTTTTGAATTTTTTTCGAAATATCAACCAGTATAAACTACCCCTTTGACGGCCTGCAAATCAATCATCTCTTGGTATATCATTATATAGCTTTCCAGTAACACGTATACCAAAAATGAACTTGGCTTAACGTTGTGGGTTTTGAATTTTTTTCAAAATATCAACAATAAAATTTCCTTTGACGGCCTGCAAATCAATCATCTATTGGTATATCATTATTTAGTCTTTCAGTAACACGCATACCAAAAATGAATTTGGCTAAAATTTTTGAGGTTGGTTTTTAATTTTTTATCTAACAGCATATCAAATATCTCTTGGTATATCATTCTAAAGTTTTCCATTTTTTGGTTTTCGACCTTTTTCTGTTAAATTGTATCTATTGCCATTGCAGTTTTCAGGTATTCGATTTAATTGAAAATTCGAGGAAATTTCGAATAATAATAATAATAACGTTTATTGCTTCAAATATAGGTGATTAGCATGCATTATTACAAAAGGTACATAGTACTGCCAAGCATATTTTCATATGTACCCTGACTAGATGAGAAATATGTATATAAAGGACGATCTGGCACAAATATGTATCAATAGGATATTTCACAGACTCCAATTACGATCAACAATGATCATCTTGGAGCTTAGTCTTAAGTGATTCATCACATGAATTAGGCTTAACTGGTAACAAGTTGTATAAGTGAGCTGCTTGGTAGCTAAAACAGTTTAAAAAAAACTCAGTTCCTTGTCTTGGTATGGAGAAGTTAGCATTATTCCTTGTATTCAAACTATGAATATCACTGTGTCGCATTAGTAATTCTGCTAGATATTGTGGACAATTATTATTTACAACATTAGTAACCAAGCAACTCATGTGCAAGAAACGTCTTTCACTCATTTTCAATAAACACGCACCTCGAAGAGTAGCCTTTTCAGGTCGAACATGACAAAGATCTGTATTTTTTGTATTTGACTCTTGTTGGATATTGTTAAGAATGGGCCGTAAACACAGTCCATGTATGGATAAGACTAGAGACTGCCAATAATAGCTTGGTTTTACTAGGTAATACATTCTTATATTTCTGGAGATTTTTCAGTGCAAAAAATGATTTCTTACAGATCACATTGAAGTGTTTGTTGAAGTTGAGGTGACTATCAATATGTAAACCTAGACATTTAGCATCATTCTCCCAAATTAGTTTAGTACCTATCAATTCAATATCGAGATTATTCATGATTGTTTCGGTTTTATTGAATAAGATTGCTTTAGTTTTTTTAGCATTAATAATTAAGGAGTTACTACTTGCCCATTTATTTATATTTCCCAAGTCCATGTTTATGAGCTTACTAGCATTTTCATGATCGTTTTCTTGAAAAGAGTTATATACACTCAAGTCATCAGCTTACATGTGGAGTTTACAATTTTGTAATATTTTGGTGATATCAGCCATAAAAATTGAGAACAAGTGGCCAAGAATTGACCCTTGCGGTACTCCTGATTTAATAGGTTTTAGATAGGATCTATCGAGATTACCATCAAGATCAGTTAACTGTACTAACTGATTTCTTCCAAACAAATATTCAATAAACCAGTTAACGGAGGTTTCATCAAAATTGTAATGATATAGTTTAGCTAGTAGTAGTTCAAGATTAATAGAGTCAAACTCTTTGGACATATCTATGAGGATCAAAGCTGGGCATTCGCCCTGGTCTTGGGCCCTGACTATATCGTCTGTAATCTTCAGAAGGGCTGTTGTACAACTGTTCCCTTTCCTAAATCCAGACTGACAAGATGGCATGATATTATTGGCGTTTAGAAATGAAGTAATCTGACCGTGAACAATTTTTCCATTACTTTAGATGGAGTTGGTAGTAAGCTGATAGGCCTCAAATTATCAAGAGAATGAAATTCTTTTTTTGGGAGTGGAAGTACTAGTGCTGTTTTCCATGCCTTGGGCACTATTCCCTTTTCTAGACAAAAGTTAATCAAGTGTGTTAAAGGGCCAAGACAGAAGGGTGAGCATAGATTCAACATTGTTAAGCTTATCCGCTTAAGCTAATCCGGTTGCATTAGATTTGAAAGGAGTTATTTGAGATAGCTTGTTCAATAGTATAATTTCCAATAGTATCAGAAGAGACAGCGGGCTGAGGTAAACAGTTAATAAAATGGAATGGTTAATTATTATATTATCATCGCCAATCTCTTTGGAAATATCATTTTTACTATTGTTGATAATTTTTTATTTATTGATTTGTCCCCATAAGGACTTGGAGTCTTTCTTGCATCTTTCAAAGGTTTGAGTGAAAAACGATTTTTTTTCAGCTTTGATTGCAGAAGATACGATTATTTTCATATCACAATAAAAAAAATTACTTGCTTCAGTTTGTGATTCTTATATTTTTGGAAAGCTTTATTTTTTGTTTACCATTTTTCTTAGATTATAAGTCATCCATGGCATGGCCGGTTTTTTAGTTGACACACATTTGATGGTTGCTTGTTTATTGAAAAGATTTAATAATTCAGTATTGAAAAACTCTTCAACTTCAACATATACTGCCTCATGATCACTGTTTATCGGATAACAAGTCATAACGTCACTGCCCCGAACACACTTTGGATCGCTAGTAAAGATGAGGTCTATGGTTGAGGCACTTGTAGATGTTACCTTGTTGGGTGCTTGATGAGTTGTTTGAGACCAAAGCTCTCAGAAACATCATGCAGAAACAATACATCAGGAGTATTGTTTTCAATATTTATGTTGAAGTCACCAAAGAGAAAAAATAGATCATTGTATAGACTTCTGCTAGGACTTCATAAAGACACTCTAAGCTGGAGAAGTGAACATTGGAAGGTTTATAAACTATTCCAATTCCAACTATTTTTTTAATATTTGATTGATATCCATAGTTGTTCAATTTCACTGGGTAGTGTCAAATGATCAAATGAAAGTTTTTTTGGTTTGAATCCCTGGTTATGTAAGCAGCTACTCAACAGGGTAAATCCTTCTAGAATGTAGGAGGAATTATCATTCTATGGGTTCAACCAGGTTTCTGATAAACATATAATTTGTGCTTTACTTTCCACAATAAAAGATCGTACATCACTGAATTTATTGCATATTGATCTTGGATGTATATGAACCATTTTCATAAAGGATGATTTGGAATTGTTTGTTTTATTGAATCCTGGGTTCCTTTCACTGGTATTCTTAAAAAAGATTGCGGTTGGCCACAATAGTTGTTTTTTATTAGGTTCTGAAACTAAATCTCTTGAAACCAACACCTCTTAGCCAAAATGTTGGCATCCTTATGTTTGAAATCCGTAGCAACCATGAAACAATTATAATTTTCGTTATTAATGAAGGTTAAATTGTTTTCTAACTCCTTCACGATTTTCCCCGGTATTATCTACTACATACACAAGTATGTCATATACAGTTACTTCGGGCTACACTCGGTATAAATACATCCAAACTTTAGGTGCGACCCCTTCAAACTTTCCACCTTTTTGTTCATCACTTTGACCAATTCTTTTCCTGATATTATTTTTTTTCTGGACTAGTGACCAATTATTCATTTCGATGGCTACTTTTTCTTTACTCCCAGATTGGCAACTCTCATTATCTCTGAAGGCAGCCCTGGCATAGCTTTCTTTCCTGAGTCACCATTTGTTTCATTCTCCAAGACAAGATCGTTTTCTTTTTTGCTGTTTCACTATAAAGAGGTTTGTTTGGTACTTTTTCAGTTGATTTTTTGTTTGATGTTTCTATCAATGACCATCTTTTCTTCCAGTAGAATGTTATTTTGTTTCAGTAATTTGCATTTTCTATTAATAAATTATAAATTATATTTCTCATCTGTTTCCCTGATTAGCTCCCTTAGCATTGCATTTTCTAGCAGAAGTTTTTCATCATTTGTTTCCTCAATGGTTTCTGTCATGATAGTGGCTGGTGTTTGGTCAAATTTGCAGCACTGGATCCTTGATTCGCATATTTTAATGAATTTCAGTTTGTTTTTAACTGCACATGAAATATGGAAAATATTTCCACACACAATACACACTAGTGATTTGCTTTGTTTGGTTTTGCAGCACCTATAACTTTTTTCATTGAAACTACTGTTTGCACTGGATTTTCACTGTCACTTTCAGTGGCGGTCATCTTTGTTTCCTTTTTCAAAAATTAATTATTATTATTTGGCCGCCAGATAAAAATGGCCGCTAACTTCATGCCGGTAATCTCTGTGACACAGAGAACAATTGTAAATAATCTAACATAAAGTTGATACTTTTATGGCGGTTACACTTTAGAATTATACGCATTCCTCGATTTTATAGTTTCTGTAGGCTAGAGATTTTATTGGAGTTAAATGTGTACATTATGCTTCCACAGTAATCAAAATGTGGTTGAATAACAGTTATTCTGGAATACATGGATAGCTCTTGTGACAAGACACTTCCATGTGACACCCCAAACGAATTATCAGTTGGTGTAGACATTCTATCATTGCCTTTTGTAATTTGCTTTCGATTGCTCAACCACTTGAGAACCATGTTGTATTCCCGCAGCTTCTAGTTTTCTCAATAAAATGCCACGATCTATTCTTTCAAAAGCTCTTTTTAGATCTAAAAACACAGCAACGACATATTCACTTTTATAAAAAAAAATCCATTTGGAAATTATAAGTTGCAGAGTTGATTCACATGACTGACTTGCAATGAAAAAGTTATTTATTATTACTGGAATTATTGACTAATTAATTTATTATTTTAGTTAGGTCTAATAATTCAATTCTTTTAAACTGGGAAAATGTGTTGTTAAGTAAATTCAGATTTTGCACTAAAGGGGTTGTCATCAATATCCTCAATACTGTCTACTGTTGAAACATTCTGCAATTTCCACCTCACTTCTCACTATTCTCATCTGATTATCAATACTAAAGTGTATATATATATATATATATATATATATATATATATATATATATATATTTCCACATCAAAACTGGATTGTTTTTATTTTGGTAATTTTTTTCTCAAAAATATTGTTTTTTAGTTTAGCCAGTTTTCTTCCGTTCTATTATGTTTGAATATCAAGTATGCTTAGTCTCTATTAGAGCTCATAATTTTCAATTCATACTCATACCATGGTAGACTATTCGATTTATGAGAGAACAATTTACTTGGTATTACGATATTTACAAGTTCACATTTTGATTGGAAGTCTTCTGGAAAAGGATCGACATCTACACAATTCAATCAAAAATTGTATGAAATCGATTCTACATTAATTTTTTCCAAGTTAGCTGGACCGAGGTTTTGAATTTTTTTATGACATTGGGACAATTATCTGTGTTATTATTAACTGAAATAAGTGAGTGATCAGTTACCCTTGTCAAATTCCCTTATTAATGTAACGGGACCCCAAGAGCATTTTAAACTCTATTGAGATTTTTTCATTATTTTTCAAACTGGATATATCTATATGTATATATATATATATATATATATATATATATATATATATATATATTATATATTCTCGAATGTTTATTAAAACAAAAAATATTCTATTTTTGACCTGTATGTTTGTAAGTATGTATGGTCCACGATTTACTCAAAAACTATCCAACCAATTGGAATGCATCTTTTGCAAAGTAATCTTACAAATCCAAAGAAGGATCTTAGTCTATTGGTAGATTTCAATAGAAATACTACCTATTGGTCCCGTTATCACAAGACTTGATATATCTTCGCCGATCATGGTCCGCAGAAAAATATCATTAGTTCGAAAGTTTATATATCCATATATATACAGGGTGTAATCTACCCTCTTGCAAACCAGTGAATGACGAGTGTATAATGCCATTTTATAACAAATTACAGTGGTTAAAAATTCGGTAAAAAAGTTTAAAAAAATTAAAAAAAAACATTGTTTTTTTTTTAGGCCAAATTTTGTGAAACGTTTTGGTAGAAAACTTTTTTTTTCATGTTTTTTTTTTCTAGCTTATTAATGACCTTCGATTTGGGAGGCGCCCAAGGGGTTGTTCCACCCTCATAAAATCTTTAAAAATCGATTTTTCTGTGAAGGAAAAAAATTGCTGCGTTTATATTTCTCAGAGAGGGTTCTATATACTAGAAGAATACAGTGTATGAACGACTTCGATTTGGGAGGCGTTCTAGGGGTGGTTCCACCGTCATGAAATCTTAAAAAATCGATTTTCCTGTGAAGGAAAAAATATCCGCGTTTATTTTTTAGAGAGAGTTTTATATACCAGAAGAGTACACTATATGAACGACTTCGATTTGGTGGTTCCACCCTCATGAAATCTTAAAAAATCTATTTTTCTGTGAAGGAAAAAAATTGCCGCGTTTATATTTCTTAGAGGGTGTTTTATATATCAGAAGAGTACAATGTATGAACGACTTCGATTTGGGAGGCGTCCAAGGGGTGGTTCCACCCTCATAATTTTTCTGTGAAGGATAAAAATAGCCCGTTTATATTTCTTAGAGAGTGTTTTATATATCAGAAGAGTACATTGTATGAACGACTTCGATTTGGGAGGCGTCCAAGCGGTGGTTCCACCCAATCTTAAAAAGATTTTTCTGTGAAGGAAAAAAATAGCCCGTTTATATTTCTTAGAGGGTTTTATATAGAAGAGTACATGTATGAATGACTTCGATTTGGGAGGCGTCCAAGCGGTGGTTCCACCCTCATAAAATCTTAAAAAATCGACTTTTCTGTGAAGGAAAAAAATAGCCGCGTTTATATTTCTTAGAGAGTGTTTTATATATTGAAGTCGTTCATACAGTTTACTCTTCTGATATATAAAACATCCTCTGAGAAATATAAACGCAATTTTTTTTCCTTCACAGAAAAATCGATTTTTTAATATTTCATGAGGGTGGAACCACCCCTTGGACGCCTTCCAAAACGAAGTCGTTCATACAGTGTACTCTTCTGGTGTATAAAACACTCTCTTCCTATTATGAACGCGGCTATTTCTTTCCTTCACAGAAAAAAAACTTTTTTTAATTTTAAAATATTTTAGAGTATAACTGGGAGCTCATTAATGGTTCAAATATCTTTTAAGGTAATGTATATAAACATCACATATAAGACGACAAGCGGTAGCGATGAGAAACTCATTCCCAATTGTTCAATACTATATTCAATGTATTTTATTTATAACCGCCGCCACTGGTTGTTTGGCTGCTGTGGAGAAAATGGCTGCTGAAAAGTGGCTGCTAACTTCACACTGGTCCATGATTATAGTAAAAGAATTCCTTCTCAAAAATGTTAACTTCACAACTTTTGATAAGTTCAATTCCCTAACTATTGAGAAATAGTTTGAGTTTTCTATTGTTCATTGTAAGAAATATAATTTATATGTAATAGTTCTATACCGTTCCCCCCAATGTAATGAAAATGTATTTCTTGAGAGGCTAGAAGACATTCTCTCCCAGTTTTCTCCTAATTCGAATATTGTTTTGGCTGGTGATTGTAACATTGACTTTAATAGTAATAATCCCAAAGTACATCTAGTTGATAACTTACTGAAATCTTTCCACCTTATTATGCACTTAAAAACTCCCACGAGATTTTCCAAATTTTCATCAACCACTATAGATTACGTATGTTCCAATATTAATTGTCATATGTATGAAGTCATCAGCAGTGCTCTTTCCGACCATGAAGCAGTCATTTGCAGTATTCAAACTGATACCAGGGAACAATCAATCTCTAAAAAAAAACGAAGAATATATAGCAGGAAGAACTTTGGGAAATTCGTACAGCTATGCTCTACTATATGCTGGGAGGAAACCTTAACAAGAGAAGGATCTCTAACAAGCTTCCACGCCTGTATCACTAACACCTTCGAGTCAGCTTTCCCTCTTACTTTTAATAAGGAGTAAACCTAAAAAGCAATGGATAACCAAAGGTATAAAAATTTCAGAGAAAAACTTAAGGTTTCTACATTACATAAGAAAATATGCATCAGAAAACACATTTTACAAGCTTTTATATACTTTCAGTTGTTAGTTAGTTAGTTAGGGTCAAATCTTGCAAGTGAATTTTGGCCGACTTCTAGTCGTCCGATTCATTTGAAATTTGGCAGGTGTTCATAATTCCGACGACAATGCATTATGGAATTTTTGTTAGAGAAAAAACAAAATGGCGGACGAGATTTGTAATTATGATCCGATTTGATACAAAATTTTCGGGGTCGGAGATTATGAATTTTTTGTCAAAATTCATTAATTCAAGATGGCGGACGAGTTTTGTGATAATGGTCCGATTCAATCAAAATTGGTTGTGGGGGTTTTCGGGGTCAGAGATTAGGAAATTTTTGTCAATATTCATAAATTCAAGATGGCGGCCCCAAGATGGAGGACGAGTTTTGTGATTATGGTCCGATTCGATTCAAAATTGAAATGTGGGGGTATTCGGGGTCGGAGACTAGGAATTTTTTGTCGAACTTCGTAAATTTAAGATGGCGGCCCCAAGATGGAGGATGAGTTTTGGGATTATGGTCCGATTATTTGATTCAAAATTGGTATGCGGTGGTGTTCGCGGTCGGAAATTTTGAATTTTCTGTGAAAATTTATAAATTCAAGATGGCGGCCCCAATATGGAGGACGAGTTTTCTCATTATGGTCATATTTTATTCAAAATTGGTATTTGAACTTTTATGAACATTTCGCGCGACAAGGTTTTCGAAACCAAATAATTCAACCTATTTTATACGTTTTTTTAGTACACGACTCTAATAAAAACTTGTCTTTAAAAAGTTTTTTTATTAGTTATTTTTTTATAACTGTTAATAGAAATACAATGTAATTCGAAGCCATGGGCAGAAGGACCTCGGTTAATAGCCCAAATGTCTTCTTTTTTTTTAAATTAACAATTGTAAAATCAGGATATTGTATTTAGTAATAAATATGATATTTTTTCACTGTTTGGAGTGACCACTTTTAAGAATATGACGTTTACCTTCATGTTTAGGCATGATCGGATTTTTTATCAACTGACTCGACTTTGTGCATTTTCATATGCAACTTGAGTACCTGTAAAAAATTATATCAGAACTGAATGAATGCAAACAGAAGGGCGAGGAAAACCTTTATATTAAATATATCCATGGAATGCTTACTATTACCATGCCAATTTTGAATCTGTCATGCGATATGTAGAAAATATTTCATTGTTCAAAAAAAGGTACTGAGAATCATATATATAAGATGGATTTTAGACAGTCATGCAGGGGAGTCTTCAGCGAGAAAAGGCTTTTTACTATTTATGGTCTGTATCTATTTGAGTGCTTAATGTTTTTACAAAGAAACAAGACCAAATTCGGTATAAACAATGATGCGAACACCATATATAAAACCAGATCACTTGACATACACAATCCCAAGCATCACCTTAGTTTGACTGAAAAAACCCGTCTTGTATGTGTATAAGAATATTTAATAGGCTGCCGAATGCTCTTGAATCAATAGAAAACCAGAATCTGTTCAAAACAAAAATAATAAAATTGCTCTTAGATTTAGAACCTCACAATGTAGATGACTACCTGAACCTTTAGTAAACTTTTGTCGTCATTGCTCTTTTGTCTTTGTGTATACATCTATAGACGAGGTTACTTAAGAAATAAAGAAACATTATTATCATTCCTTTAAAGTGTGAAATTATGAACCTGAAAATATTGACAAAATTAAACACCAGGCTAGCGATACAAATGGTTTATTGGCAACAAGAAATCATCGATTCGCTGAAAAGAGGTAACCCGTAATTTTATTTACTAGAGTTCAAGCGTGAGCTGCACTTTTTGATGCGGCTTCAAGGCGCAGTGTACCGACTCTATGCTGTGTGGGAAGGGAGGGAGGAAGAGTAAGCCACGTCCTTGACAAGTTGTCAATGTTCAAAAAAGTTTTATTCCTTTTTATAGAATATGAGTAGTCTAATTTTAGTAACAGGAGGTAGTCTAATTATAGTAACAGGGTCAAAACAGGAACTTTTTTTTATGGATTAGCAAACATTTCATTTAAAGGTAAATATTTCACCTAAACAGCCACGAAATTCGCCATTTGACTTCCGAATTTTAAAAAAATCCCTGGACCCTGCTTCTCCGGGGGGGAGTAGGCCGCCTCCCCCTACAAACTTCCATATGGGCGCCCTTGTAGTACCAATGGAAAAACAGAAAAATTAATAAATAATTCAATTATAATTGAAGAGGGGAAAAATTTGACCCCTATAGAGAAAGCACATTTCATCAACAACTACTTTATAAAAGTAAACCAAAATCATATTTCTACCAATGATATTATAGAAATTGATTCAACTCACACAAGTTTTTTCTTTTTCCAACCACTTCTGAAGACATTGTCTCCATCATATATAAAACCACATCTAAAACAGCAGAAGGTATTGATGTAATTAATGACAAATTTTAAAATTAGTTGCTACATACATTGCCGAGCTCCCATACCACCTTATAAACGAATCTTTTACATCAGGCTTCCTGATGTGAAAGAATCCAAAGGAATCCCTATTTATAAACGTAAAGGGTCAGTAAGTGATCTCAAAAACTACCAGTATGAAGATAGCAGCCACTTTCTCCTCAGCAGAAAAACGACCAGTTGCGGAGGGCGGCGGATATAAATAAAATACATTGCATATGGTATTGAACAATTGGTAATAAGTTTCTCACACCTATCATGTGTCCCCTAATATATGATGTTCATATACATTGCCTTGAAAGACGTTTGAACCTTTGACGAGCTCCCATTTGTACTTTCAAATACTAAAAGTTGAAAATGAAAATATTTATTTAAATAGGAAATCCGAATCTACAAATACGTTACAATAATATATAATAATAATATAAAATTACGTTACATTTTACATAATACTTGGTATATAATACGTTACCTAAGATACTACAATCACCTTACTGATCGATTCATTATTTATCTTTAATTAATCTTATTTCTAATATATGCAAGTAGCATTGTTTTGAAAGAATTAAGTGTTGAACATTCTTTTATGTGGTTTGGAAGCTTGTTAATTTCAACAGTCCTTGGTGAAATAAAGAATTCATGGTTTTAGCATAATTAGTTCGTAACATAAAAATCTCTATTGTTCCTAGTAGCATGGTTGTGTATTTGATGACAAAATGTTATATATTCCCCAAAGTAAGCAGGGCATAAATTATGTAATATTTTAAAAATAAATGCCATTGAAAAATAGAACAGTCTATCCTTTACAGATAACCAATTCAACACATTCAGCATCAATTGAGTAGGAGTATACCTGTTACATCTGAGCACAATACGCATACCTCTATTCTGAAGTTTTTGGAGAGCAGCAATCTTATTATTACTCATTAAGTAGAGCAGACTAGCACAGTATTCATAATGCGGTTGTATGATTGTTCTATAAATTGTTATTAAAGTTTGAACAGTTAAATTTGATGTTACTCTAGACAGGAAGAAAAGCTTTTTACTGATTTTTTTTATGCATAATTAAAATGATTATTTAATGACATCTCTGTCACGACAATTTTCTCATTGTATATTTCCATATTGATCTGGTCTATGTCAATTTGACTATATTTATATTTAGTTGTCATTATCATTGCCTTAGCTTTTTGCACATTCAGCTTTAGCTTATTAATATTCAAAAAAATATTTGTGACACATCATTTACCTTTGTTGATTGAAAGCGATTAGTAAGATAGTCTGTAAACCATTTTAGAACATAACCATCAAAGCCATAATAATGTAGTTTCTTTATTAAAATTGAAATGTCAATAGTTTCGAAGGCCCTCTTAAAATCCAAAGAAACGATTACAATATACTTATTTTCGTCCATCAATAATTTCCATTTTGAAATTGTTGCTTGTAAGGCTGTTTTGCAAGAGTGGTTTGCTCTAAATCCTGACTGATAATCCATTAGTAAATGGTTATTCTTTATATAGTTGTTAATTTGTGAGTAAACTGCCATTTCTAGTAGTTTTTCCATCCAGGGTAACAACTTATTGACTGGTCTGAAATTAGATGCCTCAGTAGTGTTTTTGCAATTGGTACAACTGTACTAGTTAGTAGTTGTTCTGGATGTGAAGTATTGATGAAATTCAAAATGACATGACCATTTACTTAAAATATACTTTTTACATCAGAATTACATTTATCATCTATTTCACATACTATTTTCAGTTTGTTGAGAGATAGTTTTTTAAAGTGTGATATTCTACTTTATTGCTCTCTAAAAGTTAGGAAAAGTGTTTTTCTATAAAGGAAAAAAATAGCAGCTTTCATAATTCACAGATAGTGTTTTGTGCTTTAGTGGAGTATACTGTATGAACAACTTCGATTTGGGAGGCGTCCATCCTCATAAAAACATTAAAAAAAAATTCTGTGAAGGAAAAAAATAGCCGCGTTCTTATCAGAATCAGAAATGCTTTATTGTCATAAAAACATTAATTTTGATGACAAAGCTACTTAAACCTACGATAAAAGTTACTTCATATACATTTAAAAAAAAACAGCACACTGTATAAGTTTAAATAAATAAAAAATATAAATACAGTAACAAAGTTTAGACAACATTAAAAAATATATATGTATGTATTTAAAAGCTAAAAAAGTATATTTGAGCATCCACAATGTAACTATCCCTCTATAAATTTTTATTGTAAGTTGTAAAATTGTCAATGAGGAATTCATCTGCATTGTAATAGACTCCTAGACAAAGGAGTTTTTTAACCTCTTTACGAAATTTGTAATTATTATTTATTTTTCTGATGGGAAGAGGAAGATGGTTTCTTTCCATTATAAAATATGGAGGATTTGCTTTGAGAAGTTGAGGGAATATGAAGACTGATGTTATATATGAGTCGGGTTTCGTAGTTCGATTGATGAGGCATAATGTTCTCCTTGTAGTTCTTATAAATTAGACAAACTGATTCTAAAATAAAGAGGCAGGCAAGGGGTAAAATTTGTTGTGATAAAAAAAGAGGTCTACAGGAATCACTTATTTTTGCTCGACATATATATATATATATATATATATATATATATATCTCACCGCCCTTTTTTGGAGCATAAAAACTGAGTTTGTTAAAGTTTGAGAACTTGCACCTTTAAAATACTCTTTTTAGAAACATTGAACCTTAATAGGTTTGCGCTGCACCACTGTTTGACTTTTTCCAGATCATTTTCTTCTAAATTATTTTGTAACGTGACCGTGCTGTTATTGTGCCATAGTATGGATGAATCGTCGGCAAAGATATTAAATTTCCCATTAATGGGTAAATAGTTTATATAGAGTAAAAACTAAAGTGGACCGAGAACAGACCCCTGTGGTACCCCGAATTTTATTTCCTGTTCAGCAGATATTTCACCATTGTATGCCACCTTTTGAACACGACATGATAAGTAAAATTTGAACCATATTTCGAGCTTTTACAGCAATTTATTGTGATTGACGCAGTCGAATGCTTTTGTCAAATCGCAAAATACTGCAGCTGCAACCTCTCCATCATTCAGTTGAAGATAAAGTTCCTCGAGAAAAGAAAACATTGCATCATTTGTATTTCTTGCGGCTCAAGAAAGTATAATATTCTTTTTTTCATCAGTTTTTCAATAAGTTTTGCTAAAGTTGATAATAAAGAAATGGGCCTGAAATTTTATGGTATGCTTGGATCACCCCCTTTAAATAATGGAATGACCTCAGCAATTTTCAGACAAGATGAAAAACTGCCTTTCAAAACTGATGAATTTATACATCTGCCAGAATATCCAAAACATTGTCGAGTAATTTCAGAAATATTTTTAATGAGATATCCCATCCTAAAGAGTTTTTGTTTTTGATTTCATTGAGAATTTCTTTTATTTCACTTTGCAGAGAGTGTTATGCATTAGAAAATTACACTGTCTGAACGACTTCGAATTGGGAGGCGTCCAAGGGGTGGTTTGGTGGTTCCACCCTCATATATAAAAATCGATTTTTCTGTGAAGGAAAAAATAGCTGCGTTCATACTTTGCAAAGACTGTTTTATGCATTCGAAGAGTACACTGTTCAAATGGCTTCGAATTGAGTGGCGTCTGAAAATAAAAATAAAACATTTTCCGGAAGGAAAAAAACCTTTTCAGTTCAATCCTCTCCCTCTTTTTCTTTTATTAGATAATACTCTTAGAAATTTTGGGAAGTTGAGGAAGTACCTTCTGAAGCGATTCTGGAAGGTTCGTTGTTTCACTTCCCTGAGTCTAGAAGAATTGCTTCCAATCGATTTTTATCATTGGAACGTCGACCGTTGAAAAATCCAGAACTATTTCAGAGTTACTTGGCATTCATAAAAGAATACTTGTAACTCGGTCATATGCAACTCATTAACAATAATAATAATAATAAATAAATTTTATTTCAAGGAATGTCACAATATATATAACAGACAATATAAGGCAACATTAACTAAAACAATCGTCACATACATTTAAGATTACTGAGATAAATTGGCAGAAAGATGATAGCTCGCCTTCCGACAAAACGTTTTATATTTCACACCACGCCATATGGAAGTCAACCGGGATAAGTTCCAAGCTCCGAGTAGTTTTCAAAGCCTCTGCCCACGTACCTGGTCGCCCAACGCTCAACGAATCCCTCCTAACTGGCCCAAAACTCCAAGGAGATATTGTCTCCATCCACTTGAGATTCTGACTGCCTAAGTATGTATTCACCACATATATTAGACAGATGTATCAATAAATTCTCGTGAATCTCATGCATACAGATTATCAGCGCATTTTATGGCGTTTCTCCCCCTCTGAGCCCATAAACACGTATCGTCTTCTCACAGTTACTTATGGGTTCTTTTTGCCCATACTTGCTATAAAAACTCTTTTCACATCAACGGAAGAAGAATCCGTCAATTTTCCAGATGCGGCCCAATTGATAGAGTCTCAAAAATACGTTGATTACATTGTTACTGGCGCCGCAACTATTCAAGAAACTAAATCCCTTCAGAATCAATTTATCCAATTACTACAAAGGGGTGGATTCGAGCTACGGAAGTGGGCCTCCAATGATCCTCTTCTCCTGTCTGATATAGTGTTCACTGGGTAGTGAACACTTGTCGACTGAAACTCTCTCTCTTAATTTTGGATCTGACAATCCCTTGAAAATTCTAGGACTTCAGTGGAATCCATCGTCTGATACATTTTCTTTATCTGTTCAGCCCCTAGACACTACATGCACTAAGCGTAATCTCCTCTCAATCCTCACTAGAATCTTTGACCCTCTGGGTATCTTATCACTTTCTATGTGAAATATTTGAGACAGGGGCTGCGGGTACTCCATCTAGAATGGGACGATCCTCCACCAGCTGATATTGCTCTTATTTGGGAACAATACCTTTCTGAACTTCCCTCATTACTTCAGCTTAAACTTTCCCGTTTGCTTGCCCCAGATGCTTTCCAGTTTTGTGAATTGCATGGTTTCTGTGATAGTTCCGAAAAGGGATATTGTGCTATTCTCTATTTTGTTTTTCTCTCCCGAAAATGACAGTTCTAGTCATTTAATTTGTGCCATATCTAAGGTAGTATTTCTATAGCTTAATTAGAATTGTGCGCTGCAGTTTTACTTTCCTGCCTTCTCCATTTTGTTCTCGATATTTATAACCCTCAAATTCGTATTGACAAAGTCTTTGCATGGTCGATTTTACTATTGTTTTGAGTTGGTTGAATTCTCCTCCTCGCCGCTGGAAAACTTTCGTTAGCAACCGTGTTTCTTTTATACAGGAAAAAATTCCTACTGCAAATTGGTTCCACGTCTCATCTTCAGATAACCCCGCAGATATTGGCTCTCGGGGACTTCTTTCCACTGCTCTACTCGATCCCAGCCTTTGGTGGGCAGGGCCTCTTATCGAAATTGGTCTCCTTTTTCCTCACAAACTCCCCCTACCGAAGCTTTAGACGAAGAGCGTGTTGTGACCATGGCTACCCCGGCAGACCTCTCGATCTTGGATTATTTATTAGGAAAACATTCCTCTCTCATCCGATTGAAACGCATACATTCATACTACGTTTTGTTCATAACTGCCGTCCACGCTCTCAAAAAAGGTCTGGATGGCTTCTCTCCACCGAAATTAACTCTGCCTTGATGATTCTCTTCAAATTTATCTACGTAAACTCACCCCATTCATAGATGAAGAACGAATTTTGCGGGTTGGCGGACGACTTGCTCATGCTCCCCCTGTCATACAATAGACGTTTTCCCGCTCTTTTGCCCAGTTCTGGGCGCCTCTCTACCTTAATTATTGAAGATATCCACCAAAAGAATCTCCATGCAGGGATTCAAACTGTGAATTTCCTAATTGTTCAGCAATTTTGGATACTCTCTTCGAAACGTCTTATACGAAAAGTTATTTCCCAGTGTATGAGATGTTAGAGATTGAACCCCACTCCACTGCAACCCCAAATGGGCAACCTTCCCGCGGTCCGTTTAACTCAATCAAACCATTTCTACAAGTAGGTGTCGATTAAGCTGGTCCGTTCACAATCACCCTCTCCAAAGTTCGTGGAGCCAAGACAACCAAGTCTTATGTGTGCTTATTTGTTTGTTTGTTTCACTTAGAGCTTGTCTTTGACTTAACATCAGATGCCTTTCTGGCGGCTCTTCGCAGATTTATGGGAAGGCAAAGGCGCTGCGAGCATCTTTACACTGATTGTGGAACTAATTTTGTCGGAGCCAATCGTCAAATATCGAATTTCACCAAACTCGCGGCGTCGCAGGAGGCTATTGTTTGTTTATTGAAATTGTTCATACATTGTTTATACATTGTTTATATATTTTATAACATTTCTCATAAATACATTAATCAATGATTAAATAATTATATTTGTATTTATATATCAGTTATACATTACTATTACTATTAGATAGAAGTTAAGTTAAAGAGAAAAGAGAAAAAAAATAAAAAGAATGCTAAATTCATACACTTGATAAATATTCCATGGGTTTAATTTGGCACCTAGGTTAGGGAAACCTGTATGTGCCATGTGAATAAGTCTTAATGGTCTAAAGTAGATAGAGTTATAAGTAATAATAAGTAATAATAATACATGTGAATAGGTCTTAAAAAAGATAGAATTATAAGTAATACATAGGAAAAACGTTAAATGTGGAATTAATGTGAGAAAAATCTATAATTACCACTATATAACATATATTATTCTATGTCTATAGAAATTTCCAGAAGTTTGATAAATGTATATTGAGGCAGTTTTATTATGCAGCATTTTGACCTCAATCGGTAAATTATTGTAACATTTTGCCCCAGGTAGTTAAAACAATTTTTGAAAAACTCACTATTTGGCTTTGGAACTTTAATACATTTGTTGGATACATTTCTAGTGATATGACAATCATTAATATAGTTTTTTGAATATTCATGTTTATGTATATAAAAACATATGGTATGAATGTATATGCATCTAATATTTTGAATTTTTTCATTATATAATAGCAAAGTAGAGTACCGTCGACTTTTAAAAAAATCATTTTTAAAATCTTATTTTGAATAACATTTAATGGACTTAACGCTATTTCATATAAACCACCTCATACCAGGATTCCATAACGTAAAATAGATTCAACTAAGCTGAAACACAGTATTATTAAGAGGTCTAAGCTAAGAAATTGTTTCATAAGATAGAATTTGTAAACTAAGTATCTACGTTTTTTTGTTTCATAGGTTATGTGGGAGTCCCATTTTAAAGTTTGGTTGATAATTATACCTAAATATTAAGAGGTTTGTGTTTCTTGTATTTCAGTGTCTAAGTTAGCACATATTAACTTCTTAAATTGGGGATGAACAATATAGTGAGATTGTGCAATAATATACATTCATTAGAGATATAAATAATTAACTAGAGAAGGTATACAATATTAAAAGATTGGTAATACAAACAACAAGAAAATGGTGTAAAAATCAGGGTATATAACTGTCATAAGATAAAACCAAGGTATTAAAGGATTTTGATGTAAAACGAATAGTGATAATAAATTTATAAAATGATATAAATAAGTGTTTGACAATCATATATGAGAAAGAGTCAAAAGTCTTGCATTTAGTTTTTGATTTTCTCGTGTATTTCTGCACGGGAAGTATGCTGAACGAAAAGTTTAAGTTTGTTTTTAAATTTTCTAGGATTTGGCTCGCATTTTAGTGTTTCAGGTAGACGGCTGAAAAGCTTAGGGCCCAAGTAACAATAGTCCTTTGACCGACTGATTTGTGCATGACTGGTATTACGATACTTTTTTTGTGGCGGGTGCTATAGTTATGACTGTAGGTGACCAATTCGTTTTTGTGTTTGAATTGGACTGCGGTTATGTTTATGAAGAATAGTTGCCTTGGGTCAAATATTTCAGTTTCCGAGTAGAGGAGGTTGCTAGGATAGTTGTATCCTTTTTGTAGAATACATCTTAAAAAACGTCTTTGAATGACTCCAAGTGAATGTAGATGTGTTTTAGAGACTCCTCCCCAACCAATTATGCCGTAGTTCGAGTGAGATTCTACCAAACTTTTGTACAAAATTATTTTTTGTTTATGGTCGAGTATGCTAATTATTTTTCTAAATTTGTACAGAATGCAACATGGTTTTTTTACAAGATGTAATACTTGTTGGTCCCATCTTAGATGGGTATCTAGGATTATGCCAAGGTATTTGATTTTTTTGACAGCTTTGATGACGGCCGTGTCAGATATTGCTATGTCATATTCTGGCAATGATATATTATAGCTACTGAATGGTACGTAGTGCATTTTGTCAAAATTTATTGATAGTAACCTATAGTCAAACCCCTTTTTTATTTCGCGTAGGTCGCACTCTAACTTGAGTTTCAGATGTCATCGGCAAATCTGATAATTTTCGAGTGGTTACTCAATAAGAAGAGATTATTGAGGTAGATATTAAATAATATTGGTCCTAAGACTGTTCCTTGGGGTACACCACATGAAATAGTTTTTTCATCACTCACACTGTCATCAATTTTCACTCTTTGCCGCCTATTTAATAGATAGCTTCTAAAGAGGTTATGTGGTATGCCTCTTATCCCCATATCTTCTAGAGTTTTGAGTAATATAGAGTGGTCCACGGTATCGAAAGCTTTTCTCAAATCAATGAAGACACCAATTGATGGTCTAGACTCATCTAAAAATTGATATATATTTTGATCGGATCTTGTGTAGACATGTTTTCTCTGAATCCATACTGGGATTTTGACATTATATTGTATTTTTCGATGAATTTATTTAACCTTTTCTGAATAACCTCCAGTATTTTGGCCAGACATGTTATCAAGGTAATAGGCCTATAATTTGCGACATCGGTCTTGATTCCACTTTTATAAATCGGTGTCACCACGGCCGTTTTGAATGCTGTGGGGAAATACCCTTGTTCCAGCGATTTATTGACTATGTAAGAAAGTGGTTTTGTTATATAGTTGGAGATAGCTTGAGGGTTTCTGATTTGATATTATCAGTGCCAGGGGCTTTTTTATTCTTAAGTTGTGATATTATTTCTATCAATTCATTTTCATTTACAGGATGTAGGAAAATTGAGTGGTCGCATAAACTTTTCATTTCCATATAATCTAGATTTCTGTTTATATTTTTAGCTAGCTTTTCACCTATAGATATAAAGTATTCGTTGAAATTGTTCGCTATTTCGACGCTCTCATTGATTTGTTCATTGTTCTGTGTTATGATCGATTTTATTGGTGCAGGTTCTTCGTTAGTCAATACTTCATTCACAGTTTGCCAAAGTTTTTTAGAATCGTTTCCTTCTGCTTCCAGACGTTCTCTATAATATGAAGTTTTGGTAGTCTTTATGAGTTTATTTAGATTTTTTTTATATCTGTTATATTCTTCAGAAAGGTATTATTTGGATCACCTTTAATCTTGGTACATCTATTTTTTTTTCACCGAATTGACGAGGGATTTGGTCTCCACTTTTTCCGTTTTCTCTGTTGTTGATTTTTATAAATTTCGTACATTTATCAATGTTAGTTTTTATAATTTTAATTAATTCATTTGTTGCAGAGTCAAGATCGTCACAATGATAGATGGCAGCCCAGTTTTCTTTTTTATGTTATCAACAAACCTTTTTTCATTTATTTGTTTATAGTACCGTACCCTATTTTTATTGACACTCTTACTATTTTTAAGAACTATTTGGGCTAGAATTGTGTAATGGTCTGGTAATGGATGTTTCGAACGTAATTGGTAGGATTGCGTCATAGTTATGATATTTTGATTTAATAAATATATGATCTATACATGCGCGAGATTTTTTTTGTTCTCTAGTGGGCCTGTTTATTTCGGATATATATCCGTGTTCGCTCATGGTATCTAGGTAATTTTCGGTATCACAAGTATACAACAGATCAATATTTATATCACCAATAACTATATTATAGTGGAATGTTTCATCTTCCCTACTCAAAATATTATTCAATTGGTCAACAAATGGATCAATGTCTGTAGCTGGTGATCTATATATGCCATTTACTATGAAATAGATATATATGGATTCCTTTTCGGTACTAACTTTGTTGAACTTTCAAATATTAAACATGAAATAGACCAATTAAAACAACAGGTCTTAGAATCAACAGAGATAATGAAATTGGCACAAAATCAAGAAAATATAATACGAAACTTGGAAAGGCTCAATAAAGAGACTCTTCCCCAATTAATGCAATTTGATATTGATGACGCTACAAAAAAATTTCAAAAAAATTCTAGAACACCTACTATTGAAATATACAAGAAAAATTAAAGAATTGGATCGGTTGAATATAGATTTGAAGAGTTTCTTGCAAGATACTGCAGGGGATCCAACAATCAACAGGGAGATGAACAACTTGAAGCTCTTGAGGTGAAGATGAATGAAGTGGATAGCAAATTAAGTAAATTCAATGTAACAATGTCCCATTTTTGTGTACTTGGACGAATTGTGGAAGCTAATGAAGCAATTGGTGATAATGATTTAGTAACAAAATGACAACTATCTGAATTAGAAAAAAGAATAATAAACACACTGAGTGTGACATGACTGCACAAAATAAATTCTCCGTAATATAAATGAAAAAAATACAAAATTTCACCATTTGATGAAAATGTACGTGAGGTGGTGGATTTATTTCCAAATCCTTTAAGATGTTTGATAGGGTAAAACAACTGTTTTATGGAATATTATAACCCAGTATTGGTTTCCATATGAAAACCTGTTAATTTTCACTAAATCAATACATCAACCAATTATTCAAAAATTTCAAGAGATATTTAGCGAAATAGACATTGAAACAGATTTCTATAATGAATGTACACCGTACATCTAGTTATTTTTTATGACTGTATTTTGGAAAAACAACAAAAAATCAAGGATTATTTTGTTAGATCTAGACCGAAAAATATTTCTTGTATTTATTTAACTCAATGTTATAGTAAAGTAGACGTACAAGTGATTAGAACAAATTCTGATTTTTTTATTATTTTCAAACAGTCACAACATTATGTTAAAAATATCTGGGAAGATTTCATAACAGAAATGGAATTCAATGAATTTCATGAATTTTGTAAACAAGGATAGAAAAATAAATACTGTTTTGTTTGCAAGGTTGAGAAATTAAAAAAAAAATCAGTGAAAAATTAAAAAGCGAATTAAAACATAATGATCAAATAAAGCCCAATCAATCGGACATTTTTCAAGTTAAGGAGGATGCTATTAAATTCCTAAACCACCTAAAAACATAATTGAAAAGAGCAAACGGGCACAAAACCTACAACGTCTTTTGAAACAAACATTCAAGAAATAAATTTTAAATGAGCGTAGAGGGCTAGAGGAAACAATTAAAGAATTTCTTCCAATTAGTAAAGCTCTAGAAAAAGTTAAAGAAGCTGTTAAGGACACTGATGTTGATATAAAAAAAATAATTCCAGTTTATCCGGCTTCACTGGCTTCAATCGAAGAACCCAAACATATTAAAACTCAAACAGACACTATGATAAATTTAGGTCCAATTTACGAAAAGTACCTACAAAAATATATGGAAAAATTATTTCTGATCTATGGTATTTACGACTTAACCAAAAATTCTTATATGATTGGAAATACAAAAGTATTTTTCGAATTAGATGATGACGTCACTGTGGGGAGAAAAAATATCCAGGTACAGAAGGATTATGGGAGTTACTAACATCTATCGATGCACCTGATTCTAGAACATATACCGCACTTGACTACAATTACTATAAACAAATTTTATTTGAAACATACAGTTTGTATCAAAATTATGACAGATCAGCTGGGAAACCTCGCTCAAACACAGGAAATAAATATAAAAATTTAATCAGGCCTATATGGGTTGAAATGAAATCACCTAGGAAAGGAGATGGAATAAAGAAATATACAGAAAATCAAGTTGGATATATATATATATATATATATATATATATATATATATATATCCATAACTTGTGATAGATTGGTTGATTACTTTTCAACTGTGGCCGAACATATTTTCGGAGACTTACCCGCTACCGACTGTGATCCTGAAGACTACTTGAGACACCTGCCGTGCCAAATGCAACCTTTTTTCTTGAACCAGTGACCGATATCGATGTAATGTATGCAATAAAGTCCTTGAAAAACTCGAAAAGTTTCGATATATACGATATCAACTCAAGCCTTTTGAAAGAACTTATCGATATTGTCACTCAACCATTAACAAGTTTAATAAATATATTCTTCAGCACTGGTACTTTCCCAGATTGTCTGAAAATGTCCAAAGTTATTCCTATTTTTAAAAAAGGCAACCCCGATGACCCCATCAATTATCGACCGATATCTTTAGTCCCTGTTATTGGGAAAGTAATTGAAATCATCTTAAAAAAACGTCTCACTAGCTTCTTTGAAAATTATTCTCTAATACATAAATTTCAGTTGGGGTTCAGGAAAAATCTGGGAACACTCTATGCTATTTATACGGTAGTAAAAAACATCATCGACGGTTTTGAAGAAGGAATTTATACATCAATCACACTTGTAGATCTCAGTAAAGCTTTTGATTGTGTTTCTCATGATCTTTTCATAAAAAAAACTTGATCATTATGGTGTAAGAGGTTTACCTCTCCAACTGATAAAATCATATCTCACAGGAAAAACTCAGTGTGTCTCTGATAACAAGAAGCTATCCGACTTACATGAAATTAAATATGGTGTGCCCCAAGGGTCTGTCTTGGGACCCCTTCAATTCATTATTTACATCAACGATCTTTTTTACTATCTTTTTCCGAACACTATTGTCATGTATGCCGATGATGCGACATTGATTAACAGACACTCAGACTTGTGCACTCTTAAATACATTGAAGATGAAGTGGAAAATATAGCAGATTACTGGTATAGTAATAATCTACTCTGCCTGAACAGAAATAAAACACAAAAATTGAAATTTTTCGCAATGGTGGCACTGCTAATCTCCTTGGAATAACCTTGGATGATAATCTCAACTGGTCCGCCCATATAGATGAACTGTGCAAAAAAATATCCAAATACACGTATGTTTTGCGTCAACTCAAAAGTTTGCAAACTTAGAAAATTTATTTAGTGCTTTTCATGGGTCTCATACAATCCCATTTGAATCACGGTATCATTCTATGGGGTAATACTCCAAACTCAAAGAAAGTTTTCATTATTCATAAGAGTCATAGCTAATGCAGGACATATGGATCACTGCCGGCCGCTGTTTGCCGAATATGGAATAATGTCCGTACCTTCTCTTTACATATACCACTCACTACTACATATACATAAAAACAAAAATGTCTACCCAACTAATGCGGAGTATCATAACTATAATGCCAGAAATACAAATCTGCTAAGAGAACCAAGACATCGTCTAAATAAGACAGCCAGAAACTCAGTAGATATTAGGATATATAACAAATTACCTGAAGAAATTAAAAACCTAAATTATAATCAATATAAAGCAGAAGTCAAGAAAATATGCTCCCACCAGTGTTTCTACACAGTTGATGAATGTATGGCCTGTAATATATATATTTTTTTCTTTATTCTCTTTCATATACTTATGACATATACTCACAAATTTATCTTTCCTAATACATTCCGCTAATAATTTACCTGCTTGATTATTGCCTGTTTGGTAACTTTTATTTATATTTATAATGTTTTTATGCTTATGTGATATTTTGTCTTATTAAGTGCATTCCGTGTTTTACTATTTTATACATACAAATTGTCCACACCTCATGACTTGCTACAAATGTAACTTTTATATAACGTAGTCAATAAACATCTATCTATCTTTAAACAATCTGAGCGAATTACTCAAATTTCATTGCTTCAGAAGAACAAGCCGGTAATAATAATTTTCGTAATGAGAAACTAGGATTGATTTGTTTGAAAATATGAACAGAATGTTCATAAAATCTTATCAGATGTAGTTGTTTTCAGTTAGACATTAACAAAAAATAACTTCATTTAAATTCTATTTCGATTCTTTCGGAAATGTTAATCCTCCGATTAAACTTTTAATGTTAATCCTCCGATTGAAAATTTCAGTAACCCACCCATTTGCGGGCATTTGTGTTTAATTTTTTTATCAGGAATGTAATTTCTATATTCTCCAATGGGTATAGAGAGATCAAGGGCGGTGGAATTTTGTTGCCCCTTTCCACTGAAAATACGACCCCACACTCGCTCCTAGGTTTCCACTGTCCTCAGATTTTTCCTATGCGGATTTCCACGGACTACGGAATTTCCCACACTCAAGTGCCTCCTATCCTACTTACATACAAAAATAACCTAAATATACTTGTATACACATCAGAAAATAAATAAATATAATTGTATACACATGTCGAAGAGTTTTTATCTTCTTCTCTCTGAAATTTATTTTCTTGTTGTTTTTATAGATTTACCTATATATACATATATGTGTGTAAGTGAATACGAAATAGTATTATGTCTTAATTAGGTTTTTAATTATAGGTTTTTATTTATATATTCTGCTAGAAAAATGTATAAATTTGAACAAAAACTATGAGGTATAATGTTTTAATTATGTTTTTATTTAAGTTCTTTTGTCATGCTTTGTTACAAAATTTATATTTTTAAACAATAAAGCTATTTTTGACTTGACTATATACACACATAGGTACATGCATGTATAACATTCTACTTTAACTGTTTGTGTTTCCGCTGTCATTCTGACCGTTTCCTCTCCGAGAACAGCTACAGCATCTGATCAGTGAGGTGTTTATATTCCTTTCCTCTAGCGATCTGATGATAGAGTCATGTGAGGTGTTCGAAAGCACCCTCTATATCTATGAATGCACATGGAACCATTTTTTTGGCCAAGTATTTGCCTGCTTGATAGGCGAACTGTTTTTTGTGAAGCGGTTTGTCCAAAAGGTTTTTACTTCTTGTATAACAGTCTATAATTTTCTCCATTGTTTTCAGGAGAAAGGAGGCGAGACTGATGGGGCGATAAGACTTTGGTACGGCTAGAATGTGTGCACAGTCTTTAACGTAAAAGCTTGGTATGCCATCATCCCCTCTAGTAAGTTTAGGTTTTAATTTTTTAAGAGAATTGCAAACTTCAATTTCTGAAAAACTCTTGACAGAGAAGATAGGATTGTTTGAAATGACATTTGTGAGCTCGTATGTTTGTTGTGGTGGAGAGTATGCACTTTCAAAAAATTGTGCAAATGCATCCACAATTTCTGAAGGATTACTGTATTCAACATCATCCAATAATAGTATACTAGGGATTCTTGATGTACCTTTCTTATTTTGAATGTAATCCCAGACATTGGTAGCATCTTCTTTGATTGCCCTTTCAGATTTGATTTCGTATTCTCTGTACGCTAAATTAATTTTCATTTTAATGGATCGATGAAGGGATCGGAACTGTTCTCTGAGATTATCTGAGTTAGTAGTTTTCAGTTTTCTATTTTTTCTTTTAATATCTTTGATTATTTCACTGTTGAACAATGGAGGATATTTTCTAATAAAGTTGTGACTAACTGGAACACACTGACTGAGAATTGGGGTTGATAGTGAATAAAATAGGCTACGTTGACATCTGTACAAGGACAAGGGTTGACCAATCGAGATTTTGTATAAAAAAAAAGTGGAAAGTTGGCTTTAGGGAAGTTATATCTGACTTCTGCCGAGTTATATGGTATCGCCTGTTTAGGTGATACAAGTTTTAGAACGTTTAATGCTGGATGATAGCCATCTTCTGTTAGAAATGGTAGGACGTCATGAGTTATAGAGCATTCAAAATTGGATAAAACTAGGTCGAGTACCCAATTTGAAATATTGAGCAGAGAATTGAATTGTTTTAGATCATAAAAGCTAATGAATTGATGGAGATTATACGAATTGTTACCCCTGTATATAGGATTATTATTTAAATAGTTTGGGATGTTGAAATCACCTATTATGAGAATTTTGTTATCGTATAAGCATTCAAGTGTTTCTAACATATCCAATAAATTAAAAATATGAGCATCGCTAGTATACATAGGTATGTAGATAACAAACTTAAAAAAAAGATTGTGCTTGAATACAATCTTGCAACCTATGATGTCTATAGTGAAAAAGTTTCTCACTGCTAACAAGACACCACCATCTCTTGATACTAAGCTTGCTTCAAGGTTTCTGTCTTTTCTGAAAATCACATAATTATCAGTAAAAAGTTCCGAGTTGTAAACATTGGGTTGGATCCAGGATTCTGTAATGGCAATGACGAGGAAATCTGTTCCAGAGACAGATTTGTAAAAGTCATTTGTTTTTGTATTGAGACCTTTGACATTTTGATAATAGCAATTAACATTTGTGAAAAACTGTTTTTATTATTCTATGCTATCCATTGATATGCTTGATTTTTAGGTTTGTCTCACCTTTACTCATGCAGTCAGCCAACTGTTTCTTCATGTCTTGATATAGTTTCATTTGGTATGGAGTTTTGTCAGATGTAATGAATAAGGTTTTGAATCTTTCTGTGGATTTTATCTTATGCATTAGAAGAGTACACTGTATGAACGAATTGATTTGGGAAGTGTTCAAGGGGTGGTTTCACCCTCATAAAACATAAAAAAATCGATTTTTGGAGAAGGAAAAAAATAGCCGCTTTCATATTTTGCAGAGAGTGTTTTATGCATTAGAGGAGTACACTGTATGAACGACTTCGATTTGGGAGGCGTCTAAGGGTGATTCCTCCCCCTGGAAACTTGAAAAATCGATTTTTCTGCGAAGAAAAAAAATAACTGCGTTATATTTTGCAGAGAGTGTTTTATGCATTAGTAGACTGTAGGAACGACTTCGATTAGGGAGGCGTCCAAGGGGGTGGTTCCTCCCTCCTGAAAACTTGAAAAATCGATTTTTCTGTGAAGGAAATAGAAGGGAAGATTTTGCAGGGAATCTTTTACGCATCGGAAAAGTACACTCTCTGCAAAAAAAATTCCTAAATAATTTTTTTTAGTTTCCAGAAGGAGGGACTCACCCCTTGAACGCCTGTCAAATCGAAGTCGTTCATACGGTGTTCTTTTCTAATGCACAAAACAATGTCTGCAAAGTATGAATGTGGTTATTTTTTTACTCCAAGGAAAAATCGCTTTTTTCATGATGGCAAAACCACCCTTTGGACACCTCCTAAATCAAAGTCATCCTGCAAAATATGAACGCGGCTATTTTTTTCCTTCACTGGAAAATAGTTTTTTTAATTATTGAACGAAAGTGATTTTTTGTGGAGGTACAACGTTTCTTGATATGGTTTTTTGGGTAATAAAATTTGGTGAACGCAGTAACTTATCAGGGTGAACTAATTAGTTTGCCCTTTGTATAGATTTTCCTGATTATATTTCCATTTTCAGACTGTGGAAGGTTACCCAAAAAACCATGTCAAGAAAGGTTTTTTATGTTTTATGAGGGTGGAACCACCCCTTGAACGCTTCCCAAAGCGAAGTTGTTCACATAGTGTAATCTTCTAATGCATAAAACACTCTCTGCAAAATATGATTTTTTTCCTTCACAGAAAAATCTATTTTTTTATGTTTTATGAGGGTGGGACCCCAAAAAGTCGTTCACACAGTATTCTCATAAAACCTAAAAAAAGGCTTTTTTTTGCCTTCACAGAAAAATTGATTTTTTTATGTTTTACCCCTTGAACGCTTCCCGAATCGAAGTCGTTCACACAGTGTAATATTTAGGCATAAAACACTGTCTGCAATGAAAAATCGATTTTTTATGTTTTATGAAGGTGGAACCACCCCTTGAACGCTTCCCAAATCGAAGTCGTTCACACAGTGTAATCTTCTAATGCATGAAACACTCTCGGCAAAATATGAACGCAGCTATTTAAATAGTTTTTTTTATGTTTCATGAGGTTGAAACCACCCCTTGGACGCCTCCCAAATCGAAGTCGATCATACAGTGTACTCATCTGATACATAAAACACTTTCTGCGAAATATCATAGCAGCTATTTTTTTCCTTTATAGAAAAAACTTTTTTTAACTTTTAGTATTTCAGAGTATAACTGGAAGCTCATCAAAGGTCCAAACATCTTTTAAGGCAATGTTCATGAACATTTTATATAAGGGGACACACGATAGCTGTGAGAAACTCATTACCAATTGTTCAATACCATATTCAATGTATTTTATTTATAACCGCCGCCACTGGTCGTTTGGCTCCTGGAAAGTGACTGCTAACTTCACACTGGTTCAAAAACTATCGTCTAATTTGTATACCAAGCCAAATCACAAAAATATTTGGGTTAGCTTACTCCTCACGACTTACTGAATACCTTGGGCATTTTAATATGTTACCAGCTTTTCAGAATGGATTTAGGAAAAAACACACTATCTCCGCTATTGTTTAGAATTCATTTATAAAGCACTCAATAACAAGGAAATCAATCTGGGACTTTTCTATGATCTCAGCCGTGCATTGGTACAGTGGATCACAATCTCTTATTGCAGAAAATGTATTGAATGAGAATACGAGGAAAACCTTATGAGGTGATAGAATCATATCTATCAAATAGAACTCAAGTCATCATAAACAACAATGCTAGATCTGACCACTTTTAACCTATAATGGGGGTGCCAGTTAATTTATTTCGTTGAAAAGTTTACAAGCTATATAAATACGCTCCCGAGAATACACTCATAAAGATAATTATTTTCGCGTTTGTTGAGTGGAAACTTTTACTAGTGAAATCAGAAAAACTTCGCCGTCACGGTGATAAATTAGGATAGTTAGTACATATAACGCATCCTCGTGAATTTGAACATAATTGCAGCTGAGTGAAAATCAAAGTGCTGTTTTTTTATATCCAATCTCGCAAAAAACTGTCAACAAAGCAGGCCAACAAAAAAACAAACACCTGCCAATTAGCCTTTTTTTCTCGATCCAACAATAGAACTACTTATACAGGGCAGACCACAAGCTCCAAACGATCAATTATGGCATTGAATTGTTGCAAATGCAATTTAGATATTGTTGACGACAACTACTATGAATGTGACTCTTGCAAAAGGCCCATTCATAACCAAGTGGCTTATCGGAATTAAGCATCCGAGTTGAAGTGCATGCAACTAAAGAAACGGATTCTTAGATTTTTATGCAAGGATTGCTGCAGTGGCCTACTGATGATACCAACAATCATAAAATCTCTGGACATTCTTAAATCGGAAATAAACCAATTGAAAGAAGCAAATAGGACACTCCCTAATCCTGCGATAGGTAGAAATGATCCTGCCGAACTAAATGATATAATTGCTGAAATAACCGATCGAGAATCGCGCAAAAAAAACATATTATTACTTGGTCTTCCTGAAAATACTTATGATCAAACAGCTGATAAAACCTCCGTCCACGAAATAATCAATACTGTAAATCCGGAAATCACACTCAATATCAACGAAATGAAAGCCTTCAGATTAGGACGTCATGATGTAACTTCGAGCAGACCCAGACCCATAAAACTCCTTTTATCTTCTCCAAGCGATGCCTATTCGATTATTTCTAAATCAAAAGCTTTGAAAAATATGGAGAAATTCAAGAATCTCACAATTACGAGTGACAAAACACCAAATCAAGTAAAGCTATATAAAGAAATCAAACAAGAGTTAGTAAACCGTATCGCCAATGGGGAGGCCAATCTGCGAATTAAGTATATCCGAGGGAACCCAAAATTGTAAAAACCAATAAAACTGTCTAATAAGGAGACCCACTCCCATCTATACTGCTACTACCAGAATGTACGAGGACTAAATACAAAAAACCCACGAATTGTACAAAGCTTCACACCATTGCAGACTCTCACATAGTAGGAATTAGTAAAACCTGGATTCAAGATAACATTAACAACTCCGAACTATTTAGTGACAATTACCTAGTGTTCAGATCCGACCGTAATCTCGAAGCAAATGGAGTGTCTCGAGGCGGGGAGTTCTAGTGGGAATTAGATCAGACTGTATTGCAACTGAAATTGACCTCTCCGCATATCGACAGTCGTTTCACTCTATAGAAGTAGTTGGCTGCAAAGTAACGTTTAAACATAAATCTTATTTCATATTTGTAGTATATATTCCACCGTTGTAAGTACTCAACATGTAATTAACTTTATGAGCGCTAGAGTCTCTTGGAAACCTATATGGAAGTAATTTGATAATTTTTGGCGATTTTAACGAACCTAGCTTTATAAAATGAAGAAGACAACTCATCTGCTACTCTCTTGGCTCTAAGAAACCTAATCAGCTTTTTGAATTGAAACAGCACAACACAGTTCTCAACAGGTCAGGCCGTCTCTAGATTTAATTCTGTCAAACATCAACTGCTCTGTTGAAAGAGACGACCTACCCTTAGTACGGAGGATATGTACCATCCTGCCTTGAAATTTTCTATAATAATTACAAATCCATCCACTAATTTCACCTATAATGAGAACTTCTCTCACTATAACTTTCGTAAAGCTAACTTACCTTTATTATACTCTCTACTTACAAACATGGACTGGCTACCTCTTAATAATCTCTCTGATGTCAACTCTGCATTGGAAACATTCTATGACATAATCAACCCAATCTTAAACCAATGTGTTCCGATGCAAAAAATTATACAAATAAATACCCACCTTGGTACAACAAAAATATAATACGTGACATAAAAGCCAAAATAAAATCTTGAAAAATTTAAAACTACAAAATTAGAACCCGTTTGTTCTGATTCCAGATCCTTTTGCAAGTCAATACCCTCCTTGGTCTCCAAAGCCTATAATGAATTTAAAATAAAAGTAGAAAACACAATTAAATCTGACCCATCGAATTTTTGGTCTTATATTCACAGCAAAAAGGTTCATCAAGAATTCCAGGGTTTATACATCTAGAGGGTGTGGAATTCAATAACCCTCACGAAATAGTCAATGCCTTTGCAACCTTCTTTGAGAGCGTTTTGTGAAAGTTGACCAGACTTCCATACAAAATAACAATATAATAATAACAAATAACCCAACTATATCAGTCAGATCATTTTCGGAAACTGAGGTAGAGAGTGCATTGAAAAAACTAAAACCAAAACTCTCCTGTCAAACTTTGCAAAGGCCTTTGAAACATGCTTGTATAATAGAATATCTCCTAATGTTAGAAACCTTATTACCACAAATCAACATGGTTTTATCAGCAAAAGATCGACAATAACAAATTTGATGTGTTTCACTCAAACAATACACAACAGTTTCGAAAACGGTACACAAGTCGACACTATCTATACAGACTTCTCAAAGGCCTTTGACAAAATTAATCACAAAATATTACTGAACAAGCTGGATGTATTCGGTCTAGACGAACCACTCTTGTCATTTTTTGATTCCTACCTCACAGACAGAAAATTATATGTTGAACATCGAGGTCACAAATCATTCACCTTCACAGCATCTAGCGGTGCACCCAGGGAAGTGTATTAGCCCACTCCTTTTTCCATATTCATAAATGATATATGTGAAGAATTTTCTAGCTCCGTAACGTTATTCAGACGACCTGAAATTATTTGACCCATTTCTTCATTGGACGACTGTCTAGTACTTCAGAATGACATTGATTCCCTATACAATTGGTGCAAAGTTAATAAGCTACCTCTGAACATACAGAAATGTAAATACATGATCTTCAGTCTAAAAGCAAATATTACTCTTTATCCTTACCAAATAAACAATCATATCCTGACTCAATGTTCAGAAACCAAAGATTTGGGTATCTGGTTCGACCCTAAGCTGAACTTCTCATTACACATAAATAAAATCACTTTACAAGCCAAAAGAATGCTAGGATTAATATTTCGGACCTGCAATGATTTTCAAAATATTGATTGCTTTACTAAACTCTTCAACTCATTTGTAAGATCAAGACTGGAGTATGGATCTCTAATATGGGCCCCAATATATACGTGCAAATACAAGCTGTCGAATTGTGCCAAAGAAAATTTATGAAATATATGATATTCAAATTAGGCGGTGTTTACCCCAGCAAGGTTGCTGCAACAAAATACTTCTCGATAGGTTCTCTTTCCTATCTTTAGAAAATAGGAGAATATATTATTCATGTATTTTTATATTTAGAATTATACACGGTTTGATAGACTGTCCTGATATTCTGTACAAACTTGATTTCCACGTTCCACGCCAGAGTAGCAGAAAAGAGTCATGCTTCTACCTACAATCATATAGAACAAATCTATTCACCAAATCACCAATACACACTGTATGCAAAAGGTACAATGAAATTTGTTCTCCTACTGACGTCTTTGCAGATAATCTTAGTAATTTCAAAAAATAAAATTAAAGCACTTTTACTTCAAAAGCTGTAACAATAATTAGTTGATTTATTTTGTTCTAATCTATCTTTTTTTTTTATTATTCTCATTACTCATTCTTTTTCAGTACCTTTACTTATTTGTAAGAAATTGAAATGTAAACTTATATACATATATAAATTGTCTTGTAATTGGGATCTCTCCTGTTAGACAATAAACCGTTTTTTTTTTTAATATTTGGCCCTCTATTCTTCATCATCTTTGTCAGTGACATAAACAAATTCTGTTCAATCCCGAATCAAATTATACAATACGCTGATGATACCAATATTCTTATGGTAAATAATAAAATTGAATCAAAAATAGTAACGGGCATCTTACGAGTTTGACCATTATTGTAAAGAAAATGGGCAGCACTAAATATAACAAACACTCATTTCATGTATTTTCTATCGAAAAGTGTGGAAAATATAAAATTAAACTGTTATATGAAAATAAACTTAAAGGGAAACTGTATCATTTCACTTACTGAAACTTCTCTATTATGGAATAGTACAGTCAACCCTTCAATATGGCCTAATATTCTGTGGAGGTTCACTCCACTTCGATAGAGCCTTAATAGCTCAGAAAAAAATGCTGAGGGCTATGTACAATATGCCGCCAGCAACATCATGTAAACCACTTTATAAAAAAGCAGCAGCAGCATTACCTGATCATTTTATCAACCAATTAATTTTATACACTAAACAGAATGAGCATTCTCTTGAGAAGAATGAAGATAAACACTCCTACAATACAAGAAATAAAACAAATATTCGTCAGCCATTTTCACGCCTAGAAATAGGTCAACATTCACCAAAACATATTTATTTAGTTTCACTTACAAACACATTAAAATGTAACAACATGTAAGGTTGAGGTGCTTAAAACTAACTTATACTAGGAAGAGAAAACTCCAAAAAGAGTCGAATTTTTAAAATTTTACAGCATACAAGCTTTAATAGTTTTAGGACAGGACATGTAAAAATCTAAGTCATACTTACCAACAAGGGAATTGCATTGTTGTAGCATGTTGTTTATTGGTGAGCAATCCGCAGGATTTGTGGAGAAATTCATTTTTCTGTTCATTCTCAAGTTTATTTTGGGTACTGTAATTTTGACAGTGTTAATTAATGAGAGACCATTGTATTTGACGTTGTTGATAATGTTGATAATGTAGATAAAAAGTGCAGCCTGAACCAGTCTCCTCCTTTCAAGCGACACCAGGTTAAAACTTTCTAGCATACTTTGATAGGATACCAAATAAGGATATGTATTGTATTTACAAACATATAGGTATCGCAAAAATCTTTTTTGAACCTTTTCTATTGCATCTTTATTGATGTCCGCCTGTGGTGACCATATAACAGAGGCATATTCAAGGTGGGACCTAACTAAGGTATTGTATAAGGTGATGATGTTATTACTATTTCTGAATAATTTTGTATTTCTTATTACAAAGCCAAGTACTTTGTAAGCTTTATTAATAATGAATGTGAAATGTTTGTTAAATTTGAGGTTAGACTGGATAATAACTCCTAGGTCCTTACACTCATTTTGCCTACATAGTTCGGAATCTTTAAGAGAATAAGAACATTGTAGATAGTTAACTTTACGGGTAAAAGTTATTACAGCACATTTGTCAATGTTCAGAGTCATTTTATTTGTGTCAAACCATTTACATACGCAATTTAAGTCTTCTTGAAGTTGAGTGCAGTCATGTTGATTTCTTACCATTCTAAACATTTTGAAATCATCCGCGAACATTAGGCAAGTAGAGTGGGATATGGTCTCGGGTAGGTCATTGATAAAGATTGCAAACAGGAGGGGACCCAGGTTGCTCCCTTGTGGAACCCGTGAAGTCGCGATAAACTCATCAGATAGAAAGTTTCCTATTTTTACACGCTGGGGCCTGGAGGTTAAGTATGTTTTTACAAATTTTAGTGCGTTCATTGAAAGGCCTAGCCTGCCTAACTTGCTTAAGAGTAGATCATGATCGACCTTGTCGAAGGCCTTCGCGCAATCCGTCATAATAACGTCAAGCTGATTTTTGTTATTTATTGCTTCCGCTGCCGCGTGAGTGAAAAGGGCTAGGTTAGTGACTGTGGACCTGTTTGGTAAGAAACCGTGTTGCTCTTGCACAAAGTTATTCCCGAAATGTTCTAGAATGTCGTTGTAAAGAATTTTTTCAAAGATTTTCGCTATTATGTTTAGTATGCTAATAGGCCGATAATTTATGATATTAGTTTTGTTGTTGTTTTTAAAAATAGGAGTGACTGCAGAATGTTTCAGGACACATGGAAATGTATTGAAATTTAAAGCAAGATTGAAAATATATGCAAGAGGCTTTGCAACAAAGTCAGCACAGCCTTTAAAAATGTATGCGGGAATATTGTCTGGTCCTGTACTTTTTTTAGGTTTGAGTTTGTTTATACTAAGACTGACGGTTTCGTCCGTAATGTTGGAAAAGTTAAAGGTACCACAATCTGTAAGCAGATCAGGGGAGGTAGGCGAATTGTAAACTGAGCTGAAGAATTGTGCGAAAGCATTAGCAATGTCCTCAGGTCCACTATATACATTATCATTGTACTGCATTTCAGAAGGTATAGCAGAAGTGGTTGTTTTGGATATGATGTAGGACCAGAAACTACTAGGATCATCATTGACATTGTGTTCTATTGATTGCAAATAATGCTCATACTCACGCTTGGTTTGATTTTTAACCTCATCTCTAATTATTCGATATTCATTACACTGTACTACACTATCTTTCCCACTTTTAAGTTTTCTATGTAGCTGGTTTTTCTTTTTAATTTTTCTTATCAAGTCTATTGAAAACTAGGATGGGTATTTACATATTTTTTTGTTAGGATTTAATTGCTTCTTAGGAATTGCCTGGTCAATACAGGATAGCATTTTTTCATATATTGGAATCAAGTGCTTCAAAAGTTCAATAACACCGTAGGTAGAGTGGCGGCTATACATCCTAACACCATAAATAGCTTTAGAAAAAAGGTCCAATAATTTTTAACAGACCATACTTTTTACAGTATAGAGGAATTCCTCAATTTTTAATTATTGTACTAGTACAAAATTTGTCCATGTACAACAGTTATATTCTTTTCATTTTATATTTCTCTATATGTTTGTTTTTCTTTGTATTTTCTATGTTTTCTATGTAATTGACTAGTTGAATAGGTTTGTAAACTGTATATTTTACCGTATGTAATGCATGTGTCTCATAGATGAATATAGTATATTACACTACAAGGGCAGGAAGTAAAAATTTCCTGCACTGCGCTACATGGAAAAAAAATGTCCAAACAGGCGCTAGGCCCAATAACAGGTCACACTATACAATTTTGTTATGAAAGTGTGTTACAATAATAATAGTAATTATACATTCATGGAAATTCCCAGAGAAAAGACAAGAAATGAGAGAAAAAAAAACAAAGAAAAAAGGAAGAAACAGAAACGACAAAACAATCAGATTTTGAATAAGTATTTGATTTTGAGTATATAGTTGTTGTTATTGTTGCTTCGCAAACATAATGCTTCTCATCTCTTTTTTGAAGACTTGTAATGGTGTTGAATATATGTCTACTTTCTGGCAGACTTGATTGTTGTGATTTGTTACGCATTGCAAATAAGGAGATTTGTATAATATATTTGTTATTGGTTTTGGTAAGTAAAAACAATGTTAATTTCTACCGTTGATTCTTGGTACATGAAAGTCTAGTTGAGATAGTAGTTTGGGTGAGTTGACAAGACTGTTTACCAGTTTGTTAATGAATATACAAGCGTAAATGTTCTTCTGTGCTCCAAAGAAATGAAATGAAAATGCTTTAATAATATATTATTATCTACCCCTGACTGGGGTAGACAAGTTTGTAAATGACGTATTTCATGAACTGTCGTTGGACGGATTCCAGAGAATGAATGTGTGTAGTGTATATAGGTGACCAGACAAGACAGCCATACTCTAGGCGTGACCAAATGAGTTGAAGAGAGTGATAAAACTTTCCATGTTTTTGAAGTCTTTACAGTTTCTAGGTATAAGCCCCAATATTCTTTTCGCAGCAAATAAACTTTTCTCTATGTGAAATGCAAATGAAAGTTTTTTATCAAAGTATACTCCCAAGTCTTTGCAATTATCAGTTTTTTCTAGTAAGTGATTATTTATGGTATAATTGTGATCAAGAGTGATGTGTTTGTTAGAGAAGGTGGAATATTTACATTTACTTAAATTTAGTGGAAATTTGTTTGAAAGGCACAGATGGCTAATTTATTCAAATCGTTTTGTAGTATTCGACTGTAGTTAGGAGACTCTATACATGAAAAAGTTTCAGGTCATCGGCGAATAGTAAAATTTCACTATCCATACTCATTCCTATGTCATTGATGAACAGGGAGAACAGTAGGGAGGTGGCATTGCATTCCTCAGATTCGTATCGTCTATATTCAACAAATTGAGATCGATTCGTAAGATAAAAATAAAAAAATTGTAGTAAACTTGAATCGAAACCAATTTCATTGAGTTTAGAAAGGAGTATAGTAGGTCCAACTTGTCGAAGGCCTTTGAAAAATCTGTATATATTGTGTCCACCTAAAGCAGATTTTCTAAGGCGCAACTTATAGTTTGTGTAAATGTTATTAGATTGGTAATAGTGGATCTTTTTGCAATAAAACTATGTTGTTCAGAAATTATTATACTTTGTATCTTAGAAGAAATTCTATTATATATACATATCTCAAAGCCCTGCGCAAAGTTACATAGCAATGTGATGGGTCAAAAGTTCTTCATGTCATTTATGTCTCCTGTTTTAAAAATGGGAATAACTTTACTTTTTTTCGAAACCTGTGGAAATGTGCTTGTCTTTAGTGCAGTATTGAAGATTATATGGAGAGGCTTGGCAAAATTGTTAGCACAATCTTTGACTAAAAAGCTTGGGATTCTCTCACACCCACTGGTAAATTCATCTTTAAACTTTTTTCAAGCTAATATAACTTCGCTTTCATTCACCGAGTTCATACTAATCACAGGTCTGTTTGAAACTATTATTTCGTTCATATCAAAATGTGTGTCAAAGGCTGTGTAGACGCTGCTGGAGAATTTGCAAAGCAATTGATAATGTTTTTGGGATTGTTGTATTCTACATTATTAAAGTAAAGAATTCCGGGAGTTTAAGCGTGGCCTCTTTTATTCCCTATGAAAGACCAAAATTTCGAGGGATCTGTGATAATAGAGTTCACAGAATCTTGCGCGTACACAACTTTTATAACCTTTTTAATCGACTTCTATGAATATCTAAATTGAATTCTTGCAATTTCTGGAATATCTTATTTTTTTCTTTAATATTACGAATAATATTACTTTTAAACCATGGTTGATATTTTCTTTGAAAATTGGGTTGATGTTGGAATCTGCCGATAAAATATCTCATACAACACAGAGTAAAAACCATCTAAAGCTGCATTTACGTCTGCAATATTTTGTAGAAAGTTCCACACGGTGTCTATTAGATCTGAGTATAACCCAGGAAAATTAGATTTCTTAAAGTTGTAATTGAATGTTTCTGTGTTGTATGAGACATCAGAGAGATGTTCGTTGAGGTTGACTGATAAATTCAGAGTGTCTCTATCAATGTGACAATTCATGTTAGAGAAAATCAAGTCCAGATGACGCTCTTCTTACTTTAGCCACACTAATAAATATCTCATTTCAGAAAGGTATATTCCCAGACTTCCTGTAAACAGCCATTGTAATTCCCTTACATAAAGGTGGGGCCCGAGACACGCCTGCAAATTTCCGGCCGATTTCTCTTATACCAGCTCTAACAAAAATAATTGAAAAAATTGTAAAAATCAGAATAACAAAATTTTCAATCAAGCACTATATAATATCCCAAAATCAGTACGGATTCCAGGGAAATAAAAACTCGTGTGATGCCATCTTCTCATTTCTCCAGGAAGTTTACTCAATTGTCAACTGCGGGGAGGCTGCGGCAGCTGTATTCTGCGATTTCTCCAAGGCTTTTGACTGTGTTGATCATCGAATATTACTGGCTAAGCTGCACCACTATGGCTTCAGAGGAGTACTAAACAAATGGATAGACTTCGACTGCATCTGATAAAGCAACAGTTAACTGTGGAGTACCACAAGGGTCCATACTTGGCCCCACCTTTTTTTGTTGTACATTAACAATCTGATGATAATATTTATCTCGGGTAAATTTACAATTTTTGCATGTTCTTCATGACAATAAAGTATTGATTGATTGATTGAATAAACAATCCGAGTCATTCAAAATAATGTTATACTGTTTGATTTCAAAGAAGTTCATGAATTGATTTATATTTGCTAGCATTACATTATTTGCAAGATCGGGGAAGTCTCCGGTAATGAAGTTGGGCTGATTAAAGTCGACAAGGATCAGTAAGTTAATTCCATAAAGATATTCTAATGACTCAATGTTCTCAAGTAGGTTTAGGATTGTGTTATGTTAGCGACTGGTGGTACGTAGATTACAAATAATGGATAGTCTTCGATTACAAATTTCTTTAACACCAATTGTGTCAATGATGTAAAAGCGGTCACGATACTGCGTGAGATCAAGTTCAAGTGCATCACAGTCATTGCGCACAGCCAGCAGAGTACCACCACCACGAGTTACATTGTTCGCTCTCAGGTTACGTTCACTTCTGAACACAAAGTAGTTTTATCCAAAAAGTTTGGAGCTGTTAACGTTAGACGGTAGCCAGGTTTCCGTGAGTGCTACTATCTGGAATTCAGATAATGAAGAAGTTTGAAGAAATTCTGCTGTTTTTGTATTCAGGCCTCGGGTATTCTGATAGTAACAGTGTAGTTGTTGGTTAGTGCTCAATTTGGACAATTCTGACAACATAGTTTATATTTATCCAGGTTATTCCTAACATAAGTCAGACAGCCTAAAATATGGCATAGTAAGTATTCAATCAATCAATCAAAATATACTTTATTGTCCAAGTTAATAACTTATTGACAAAGCATTACTTATAAATATAAAAATAAATAAAAATATAAATGAATGTGAGTTACACATAGTCAATTGCACAAATAGATATATAGATATCACTACAGATTTACTAGAACACATAATACTGAAGCACAATATTCAATGTAAAAATAAAGGGGAAAAAACAGGGTACGAAAACAACATATTAAAGACAAAGTATGGTTAAAGTGGTACGAATAGATACAAAGGAACGATTAATAAGACTATATGAAATTAAACTAGAACAAATTGTCACTGTAATATTCTTGCAGGCTGTAGTATGCTTTTTTAACAGTTCAACAGACTGTTTAAGTTTATGAAGTTTTGCCTGGCATCTGCTCTATAATGTAGGCCCCCCCACGACTCGGACTGCCCTTCTTTGCAATTTAAAAAATGTTGTTGCTTGTGCTGTATGACCCCATGTAAGAATGGCATAGTTGCAGTGAGACTGAAATAGAGCATGGAAAGCCATAAGAAACAAGCATTTTATGATTTACAGGTTTTTTAGGGTTCTTAAGAGAAATATTACTTGTGACAGCTTTTTTGCTACCTGGTCAATATGGGTGTCAAAGACCAAGGCGCCATCCAGATGTACCCCAAGAAGTCTAACGTAGTCACTAAGACTTTCATCAACAGTCAGCTGTGGGCTTGCATCTCTGAGACAAAAAATTATCTTTTCAGTTTTATTTATATTTAATGATAACCTGTTTGTATTAAACCATTGCTCTAAATCAGCCAAAGATTGTTTCATTTGTACAATAAGAAGCTACAAGTCCTTATTTTTTGTAATAGCAGTCGTACCAAATATTCATTTGTTGAAGTTTCTATATCATTGACATAGATTAAGAATAGCAAGGGGCCCAGGATAGATCCTTGTGGAACCCCGTGCTCAACATTTAACGCTCCCGAGAGTATTCCTCCGGAACAGGTTTGCTGAGTTCGACCTATTAAATAGCTATTTATTAGTTGGACACTTTGCCGATGGACGTCATAGTATTCCAACTTTTGCAGTAGAAATTTATGGCATATACAGTCAGTAGAATTTTATGGTATATACAGTAGAAGGCCTTGGAGAGGTCACACAGGATTGCTCCTATGCATTGACACTCCTCAAAGCCCTCGACTATATACTCCAATATTGAGATATGGCACTTGATGTGGATAAACCCAAACTGCTCATCTGAAAACAAGTTATTTTCATCAAAATAAGTTTACAATTGGCCCTTTAACAAATATTCAAAGATCTTTGAAAGTGTAGGGACCAGAGTTATAGGTCTAATTATTCACATCATTATAGTCTCCTTTTTTATAAATTGGAACTACTTTTGATTTTTTAAACATATTGGGATAAATACCCTCACGTATACAAGAATTAAGCATATTTTTCGTCTCAAAACTATGTGATCGTACTCATAATCGTCCCTAGAACCCAGAAAGTAAAAATATACAGGGTGTTCCATTTGAAATTCCCAAGTTGGGGTAGGAAAGTATGAAATATTGAAAAAAATTCATATTGAATCCAACACCACCGCCAAGTTTGGATCTCATACCCTCAGAACTCTGAAAACCATGGCTTGTCTAAAGAATATGTTGACATCTGTCTTTTATGTGTGAAAATGTTCTTAATTTCTTTCCAACTAGAGATCAGTTGATTTTTTGTTTATTCTCAGAGTTTTCATTCTCAATTTACAGGTCTCCGAGAGCGATGAACTGCCACACATAATTTGCTCTAACTGCAAGGAACAAATAGAGTCTTTTTATAAATTCGTTGAAGTAGCCAAGAAGACACAGGATATCTTAAATCAATTTTTGATCTATACAAAGGAATTGAAAGGGACTGAAGAGGTAAGTTGATATATTCATTTTAGTTTCCATTCATTACTCATTTATGTAGAATAGTTATGTATGCAACTAAATTGCGAAATATTCTCAAAAAGGCCAAGTGAATAAGTCATTTGAGAACACCAAAAGGGATTTACACGAGTTATACACCATGGCTAACATATAAATAATACTAGCTGGTACCTGTAACTTCGTGCGTATTGAAGTTGTATTTTTTTCTTGTTTTTATTTGTGTTGTTCCGTCTAGCTTATGCATGTGGCCTCGCCCGGTTCCCGTTATCCTATTTCCCGTTATGCTGTTTTCCGTTATCTTGTTTCCCCTTATCCTGTTTCCCCTTATCCTGTTTCCCCTTACCCCATTTCCCCTTATCCTGTTTCCTGTTATCCTGTGTCCCTTTATACTGTTATCCCGTTATCTCGTTTGGGTGGCATAATTGATTTGTGATGATTATTACAAATTCACTAACCCCTTTTCACTCCTTTAGGGACGGAATTTTCAAATGAGGTTAAACATGATTTATTTATTTTTTAACAAAGGGCGAAAATACCAATTTTTATCACACTAACTTAAAAACTAACGGAACCCCCAAAAATGTTCTTCTAGAGTACCTATAATATTATTGTGAAAACTAATTCACTTTTCCACTGCATATTTCGTCACACGACTGGCTAACGTAAAGGTTTAAGACATTACTGAGAAGAATCCGGAAGAATAGATAGAAATCGAATTGATCGAGAAGCAGGCGTCGCGAATACTCTAGGTGCCAATGACCTTTATAAGAGGCAGCGCATCCCTAATGGACGTTCAGTTCAGATTCAAAGTAAGTTAGAACACAGTCTAGGGTCCAGTAAAGTGCGTGAATTTCTAATGAGTTGAGTAATTGTCATAGTTCAGTATTGTTTTGTGAAGTGTAATTAAACGGAGAATAATTAATTCAATATTTTGTAACAGGGGGCATTTTATTTTTGCCTTACCCGGTTTTATTTAAATTTTTTGAAGAAAAAAACTAAATTCTAAAGAAAAACTGTCTCGCCTAAGTCACCAGTAATGAAACTAGCCCAAGACGATATTTTAAGATGTTATAAGAATAGATATTTACTTCTGCCCAACGAGTGGACAAAAGAAAATATATTTGGCAGCCACCACCCTTACGAGTGGTCGCACGCTGTCACTAACCTTCCACTGAAAGTAGTTTATTATTTGAGGTTCACCTCATGAAAATTACAATAGGCACTAGGTTTCTGTCACCTAATTTCGTCCGATAGATGGTAGATCCGGCTAGAAGCAAAGTCTAGTCTAATTTGTGATTTTCTCCTTCCAGGTTAGGTTAGTGAGGGTTTGAGATTCTCCCTTTCTGTTAGCAAAAGTATTAGGCCATTCTGACCGGCAAATCATGACACTATTCAAAGTTAAAACAAATATATTCATGAAAAAAAAATGGTAAATAAATTTACTGTGTATAAAAAATTGGACAATAAAATTCAACAATTGAAATTCAGACTCATCTGAAACATAGAAAATAGGTCATATTTCAATTTTTTCTCATAGAACGAAACTTTTGTTTTCAGACGTAGGAAAAACTATGAACTTCCCCTTGTAGATGATACATTGGACTCAAAGCAATTCAACATTATGTTCCATGCTCCCAAATAGCCTAATAAGTTAGTAAATATCTCAAAAAGGTCCCATATCCCTAAAATTTCACTTACTACTTGTCGTTAGTTCTGGAAGTCCTAGTAAAATCTCTTGCCGTAATCCAAAATTTGTTTTGTGTCACTTGTATTAGACTAATTGACTGGTTATGATTTTATAACACTTTCAAGCTTCGCAACCTGTTCTCACACGGAGAATACTTATATCTTTGCATCTATGCAACTCGTGGGGACCCCGGTAAATTTTCCGATTCACAACTCGTAATACGCCGCGGGACTCTTAATATTTTCCGCTTCAAAGCCGCGCGATGGAACTTGGAAGTACCGCGGAGGACGTTTTGGTACCGTTTGCTAAGAAGAACTTCCTTGAATTCCCAAAAATAAATCAAATGCTCTCGAATCGCTATAACGGTACGCGGCTGTCCTTTTTCTATTCTCGTTTTACTAACGCCCGATAGAACTCCAACTTTTAGTTGAAGTCCCTAAATATCAACGCAAAACGTACTGATCGCGATCTTGGGCCGTAGGGAACTTCTCTCAAAAATCTCGCTTGGGTACGCGCTCACATCGGCAGCATCCAATCTTCGGTTTTTCATTGGTTGAGAGCGTTCCTTCCCCGCAGAAAATGCTCAGCGATTCTGAGGCTGTGGGAGCCGTCTGGGATGTCAAAGAGGCCCTCTGTTTCTCTTGGCTAGCCTAAACAATCCTTACAATGTAATACAATGTAGAGATCTTGCATGACCTGCTCAGGGTACTGTCCACGCCATAAGAAATGAAACTTTCCTTTCTGGCTGCCTAATCATCAGGTCCGTAAATGAATAATTTCAACCGATACGTGTAGTTACGGTCCCATCCAACCATCAGTTTAGATGAGATTATGTTACGAAGGGCGTTCATTGTTTTCCGTACTTTGTCTGAAAGCTTCAAATTATTTTACAATCAATATATAAATCCCAATAAAATAATAACAATTTGTTACAATTTCAATGGCCAAGATGCCCAGATTCGTAACAGTTGGTGTCAAAAGCGAGGATATTAATGGCTGATTTGAAAAAAAAATGGTGAATACGAAAAATACACCCTACAACGATATAGAGGCCATAATGAAAACGATCAAGTAGTAGTTTGCCGAGTAGGAGAAATGAAGAGAGAGACAGAAAAAAAACCAAGAGGAGGAGATACGACGAGATAGAGAAAAACAAGAGAACAATGATAGTTGAAGGAAAATTTCGGCAAATTCTGGTAGAACAAAATAAGGAACGAGAACAACAGGAATCAGTTTTCGAACAAATTGTCCAGAAAACCAAGAGGCAAATCGTAGGCTTGAAGGAAGATTTCTATGAAATTGCAACAAAGTCTGGAGAACAATAGTCGGAATCGGCGGTGAGATAATAAAAAAGAGCTACTGCATTCCGAGAAGAAGCAAAGAAATGAGTATTGGCGGTGCAAGAAGTGAGTAGGAAAACAATGCAGCACTTGGAAGAACTAGCAAAGATAGTTATCCACTGAAAATCCAAAACCACCGACATGATGGGCAGTCGCCATGGTCTCTATATCGTAGGCAGTTTAAAACTGCGGCAACGGAAATAGGATAGATCTGTTAGGTAACTATGAATTTTGTTTGAATGATGACCAGAAAACCATGAAATTTGGCGGAATGAATTCATTTCAACAACACCACCCGAAAGGTGATCTGTGAACTGCGGATAGTTTATTTATCTGGTTCACCTGAGATCATTGAGGCTTGATTAGAAGAACCTGGGTGCTGCATTGGAAGAATACAGCCTTGTAAAGAATCCCTTGAAAAATTATTAGTTGCACGAGCTCTGATTAGGACAAAACAAGTGATACATTATTAGTTGAAGAGGACTGAAAGGAGACATCATAGGAGTATGCTAGCCAGTTGAGTGGGTAGTATGTACCGGATGTTCATTAAATCAGATGTGGAATCATCTGCAACTGAAAGATAAACTTTAGTCACTATCTTCCATCGTTCAAGATAACTCTTGGGAGGTGTTCATGTTGAAAAGGGAAACATTCTCATTTGAATTTGGAATAGAATTTAGTTATTTTTTGTGATATTTAACAGAAAACAACTACTTCCCCGGCTAAAGCCACGCTGCACATTGAACTTCATTAATGTCGTGAATTTTTCGATTTTGAGAAAAATCATTCTATTCCATATTCAATTGAGTATGTTTCCCTTTCCAACAGAGTTCTGTTGAATCGGACCATAGCTGGGATCTCTGAAAAAACTTCACAAGCAGCTAGTAATATGGTGAGCTGGTGTGCGACAAATGGTTTTAATTTTAACCCTCGTAAAATGGGGCTAATCTTCAAAGGTTGGCACTCCGAACAAATCAAATCTTGTAAAATTAGATCATTAAACTATACCTGTTTCGGGATAAATAAAGTATTGGAAATGTTATGATCTTGGATATGGCAATAGATGCGAGTTTTAGTTGGGAAAATTACACGATCTCACTATGTGCAAAACTATCAAACTCTAGTGCTATATTTGAGAGGATACGAATATTGGTATCGGTAAAGAGCTTCAGGGTTTGCTTTTTTGCAAGTGTTCAGTCCATCCTTACATATGGTAACAATTTATGGGGACCCAACCCATGCTCAAAAAGTTTTTATAGCACAGAAAAGAGTTATAAGAGTTATGTAAAACATTACCCCAAGTTCTTCTTGCCAGTTATACTACAAGGAACATGACATACTCCAAGTACCCTCTCTATATTTTCTACACTTGATGCTCTTTGTGAGTAAAAATAAAAAAATCTTACAAATAGCAATCAATATGTACAGTGACCAGAAATAGAAATACATTGAGAATTCCATAACAACCATTCACTTTTTTTGAAAAAGCACCCTACTATAGGGCAGTTAGAGCACATATAAAAAATATTGAAGGCTTTGAAGGTTTCGAAAGGGCAATAGCATGTTATGGGAAAAATCATGATTTATTCAGCTTTAATCTCTAACATCCTCTAATCACCAGCTCTCTGATTTTTATGAAATATTATTATATTTCATATGTAGATATGTTATCTTAAAGTTGAATGTATCTCACATACATACACCTTTATGAATAATAAAATAAATTTCCCTAATATGCCCAAAGCACTGTCTGTGAAATTCAGCCATATTTTATAATTTTTGTATACGAATAATGTTTTCGTTTGTATTCAACACGTTAAGTGAAACCTTAAAAAAATAGTTCTCATCGACTGCAATTTTGGTTTAATAAAATAGTTGAAAACAATCGCACTTGAACAAAACATGACCTCTTTATTTGAATCTTGTTAAATTAATATATATATATATATATATATATATATATTTGAATTGTGGTGGACAGCCTTGACCCTCCACGGCCAGAGTGACTCAAACAACGTTGCCATGGTGTACATGGGTGGTCGATATCACATGTTCGATTGTACTAATTGATTTCCAACATTTTGTTTAGTTCGAGAGTAAGCGACCACTTGATCTGATCAGGGTAACACCAGCAAACGTAATAAAATATATTTCATTGTGGTGGACATCAATAACCACCTACGCACAAACAAATTGTAGATAAATATTGCTAAAAGCAAACTATTCTACCAACTACAAGCATACAACTATAAACCGGCTTGGTGGATCATTTTGACCCTCCACGACCACAGTGGAAAATTTGTGTTGAGTCATTTGGTGGATCACTCAATCCCACCATGGCACTTACGATTTTAGTTTATATTTAACTAGATTATGAATTAAAAAAAATATTAATAAATGAAAGTACAGGGAATATACATTATGGAATGCACTTGCACATACAGAGGGTTCAAGTGATATTGTGCTTTGTGGTTGAAATGACTCATTGGGTTATTTTTTGTCTGCTGAATAAGGAGAAATCCAATGATAATTTTACTACTATTATGCTAGTTAAAAAGGCAGACATTGCTAGTTTCTTCATTTGTTATTTTTCTGTTGTATTTCCTAGCCTGAAACATACATATATTTTTGTTTCAAGAAACATCTTAGCTTCTGTAAAAATAATTGTTCTTGAAGAAATAACAATAATTTGAGTTACAGAATAGGCATGATGACATATTTTGAAAAACTGTCCTATAATGCCCGGAAATATAAATTATTTACAATGAATAAAATATTTCTGCAGAAATTAAAGGTTTAGTAGGAAAAAAATTACATTTTAGTTAAGTTAGTGCCATGGAGTCGCTTGTGACGTCACGTTTGAGTAATCAAAACGTGAACACTAGACAATCATTGAATAATTTAGTTATTGTCTGTTATTAAATATGATTTCAAAAGTGTATAGGTGGTGTGCGGTCCCTCAGTGTTATAACACATCAATAAAAAATCCTAATAAGTTATTTGTGTTCGTTCCGTAAAAGAAAACAATACGAGACAAGTGGCTTAAACTTGCAAGGCGGAATTCAACAGAGATATTGTCTAGTGCTCACCTTAATTTTTGTGAAGATCACTTTGACGTAAGCATTTATTTTGTTTTGTAGATTCTAAAATAGTATATGGTATAATGATCTTGTTTGAGGTCTCAATTTAATAACAAACAATCTTTTTTGAGGTTTTAGATTTCATCTTGCACCACTGTTAATTGGTTTCCTGCACATTTGACAGATAGTCGACATTGGAGGTAAAACAATCTCACTTGTTTATGTTGGAGAGTTGAACATTTTTACCGATTACAAAAAGAATTCAGTAGTTGGATTACTTATGTTATTGTTTAATTCGTAGATGATCATACCTTCATATTATGCTGTTGTGAAATGCAAGAAACATTTTTCTCTTTATACCATTCCCGGTGAACATCATCTAAACTGGAATCATATTTTGTCAGGTCCATTGTCACAATATTTCACTCAACACAATAAAAACAGTAAACATTTCGAATAAACTTTCTTTAACAAGCGGAAATGTGAGATTGTGTTACCTCCAATGTCGACCATCTGTCAAATGTGCACCAAACCAATAGGTATTTTATTCAAATTTCAGTTGCCAAATGATATGGAGAATTATATGGAATATCATTTGATCGGATCGGTGTCACAGGTCCGCATGAAACCAGGGTGTATGCCCACAAAAACTTCCGAACATGAACAAGTCGATTCTTGGCAAATTATCGCTGTCTGCCTTAATAAATCCTTTTACATGACTCGCGTTATTTCACTTTTGTTTTAATAAAACCATAAAACTTAAACTACTCTGTGTAAACAAAATTGAATCGTGAATAAAATCACAGGATAACAACCAGTGCTGTTAAGGAAACAAGATCTATGTATTCGGTCGTTTGTTTACTCAACAGTGACGTCATTTGCTCTGATTGGTGTTCAACATATCATGGCAGATTGCCGTATTTTGTAGTTTTATTTTATCAAAATAATTATCAATTTCACTCTTAATAAAAAAATAAATGCGTGTTTTGAATTCCATGGCTCAAGTTTCATTAAATAAATACATAATTTTAGTGATTTTTCGTTACTGTCATCATGCCTATTAGGCCTACCAAAATTGCTTAGACACCATATAAAACACATACATAACCACATTTTAAAAATTGTTCATTTATTTTATTTAACATCTCTAAGGCTATCATAAAAAACCTCAAAATCATTAAGCATTTTTTTTCTCTACATTTTTTCCTAATAATAATAATAAAGAAATTCATATAATGATTAAATATTTTTTAGCATATCACGAAAAAAGAACTTTCTCTCTCCATTACAAACTGGGCTCATAAATATTGTGTGTGTAATGGATTATAACTAACTTGAGCAGTGAAAATATTCCTGGTGGCTCTTCCTTTTCTATACCTAAGATGTCCTATCACAATGATGAATATTGTTCCCATGATCAGTAGTGTACTCAGTATTATAAGGCTTGTTTTAATTTTATCGAAGTGCTCAGATACCTGTGTAATATGGAATGGATGATCCTGCAAAAAATATTTTGATGTTTGAAAAACGAAAGAATTTATAAAATGAATATTTTTTCAACTTTGATATTCATTTAATTTTTTTTTGAGGTCTGTGATAAAACTCATTAGTTTTTAAAATTCTCAATATTTCATACTACGACAGTCGTAGTCTGTATGTGCTCGCGAACATTTCAACAATGTGTTTTTTTACATTATATATATATACATATATATATATATATATATATATATATATATATATATATATATATACATATATATATATATATATATATATATACAAGGGCATTGAAAGAACAGCGGCTCTGTAGGTAGGCAGAACCAAATTATATAAAAAGCTCGGACACGTCAACTGCATTTTCGAGGGGGACATCATTCGCGATGAAATTCACCCGAAATACATTCCATCCCTCGGAGCTGTGACCGCCACACCTAAATTTTTAAATGGCAACATATGGCAAGTGATACCTTATTTGAAAGGTATTTCCTTCTTAATATCAAACAACAAAAATAAATTAATTCTATCGATTCGTTTTCGAGATATAGGAACTTGAAATCACTTTTTATTCACTCAATCAATAAAAACAATATCTGATAAAGCAACCCTAACAGGCTGTGCATAATGTGGAGGTGCCCCTTCTTGTTGAAATATCAAGTGGTCTTCATGGTAACGATTGTCATTTTCAATTATGTCTACTAATTGTGGATAAACAAATTCATTCAATAATTCCAAATAAGTTTCTCCTGTCAGGTTACCGTCGAGAAATACTGGTCCAATCAAACGGTCCCCTAAAATACCGGCCCAGACATTGAGTTTTTGGGGAGTTCGAGTATGGACTTCGTGGAAAACATGTGGATTGGCATCTGACCAATAACGACAATTATGACGATTCATAGTTGAATTCAAAAATAATGTAGTCTCATCAGAAAAGCATATGTTGAAAAGGAAATTCTCATCAACATCTATTCTCGTAGTCATAATTCCACAAAATTCCTGTCGCCTATCAAAATCATCTTCATTCAATTGGTGTACCAAATGTATTTTCAGGATTCGGCGGATACTGGTTCTACTGATATTGGTAACACTAGCCAATGTTGGGTCTGCATGAACTTGTCCTAAAAGTGCAACTTCAACAGCTTCATTTCTCAACGGAAATTCACGTTCTGGCTCTCGTTTCTTGTTGGCTACTGATCCAGTTTGACGAATTTTTTGCACTAATTCTAGAACGTATTTTCTAGCAACAAATTTATCTGGATGCGTTTCATTGAACAAATTAGCTGTACGGTTACCACCCTCATCATTCTCAAAAAAATTGTTATTATTTCAACTCTTTCCGCGATCGTATACACCATTATTTCGGAAAGATATTCAGCAGCTTTAGTCAAGTAATTCCCTCTAATGTCGTTCAATCAAAGATCAGTTTGACACTGATAGATGCCCACAATTGCGATTTGGCGAAAAAAATTATCTCATACATGTTTTTGCTGTACTCGCATTTGAGTCGAATTCGAGAAAACGTCTTTTAAATTTTTCGATCAAGTAAATGAGGATGAAATAAAAATTTGAAACGGAATTGCATGTTATTTGTTGGTAAACAGTTAGATCATGGTAAACAGTTGGATCAATGTTAATTATTTTTAAACAGTTGCATTGTTAGATATTATTTTTATTGATTGAGTGAATAAAAAGTGATTTCCCAACTTCAAGTTCCTACATCTCGAAAACGAGTCAATAGAATTAATTTATTTTTGTTGTTTGATATCTCGTTTGATATTAACAAGGAAAATACCTTGCAAATGAGGTATCACTTGTCATATGTTGCCATTTAAAAATTTAGTGGTGGCGGTCACAGCTCCGAGGGATGGAATGTAGTTCGGGTGAATTTCATCGCGAACGATGTCCCCCTCGAAAATGTAGTTGACATGTCCGAGCGTTTTTATATAATTCGGTTCTGCCGACCTACAGAGCCGCTGTTTCGTTTTCAATGGCCCACTCTGTATATAAACATACGGGTGTGAAAACAGCCACGGTTTTCGATCTGGCTACACCGCGCGGTCCTATCGTATCAACGCCTGAATTGCAGACGTTGGTAGTTTTCAATCAGTTTTCTGATGTCTTCAGCGTCTTATTCTTCAAACTAAGTAGCGCAATAGAAAAAGGATATGGAATATATGAGGTGAACATTATTTTTCTAAATTATGTCATTCGTATTTTGAAAGACATTCTGGGTAGGAATAGAATTGTATCATCTTTTTTAATTTATGAGCGCATAATCGTTTGTAAGGCAGTAGGAAAAAAGTTGGGCATATTCGAAACAAATAAAAATTCAAATTTTCCAAACAGAGCGATGTATCGCACTCTAAGTGAGTAGAGAGTGTTTATACAACCTTTCTTCTTCAGTTACTCAAGGCGGAATCGTTTGTAGGGCCGTAGGAAAAAAGTTGGGAATTTTCGAAAAAAATCAAAATTCATATTTTCCAAACGCAATAGTGTATCGCACTATGAGTGGGTAGATAATATGTATAAAACCTTTTTTCTTCAGCTTTTGCAAGCAGAATAGTTTGTGATCCGTAGAGAAAAAAGTTGGGAATTTTCGAAAAGAAAAAAAATTTATATTTTTCAAACGGAGCGATGTATCACATTCTGAGTGGGTAGATAATGTTCATACAACCTTTTTTCTTCAGATATTGTCTGAGACTGAGTCTTAGAACACATGTGACTTTTACACTTGCGCAATCATTTTCGAAAATTGCCAACTTTTTTCCTACGGCCCTACAAACAATTCTTCAATATCTGAAGAAAAAAGGTTCCGTTTTGGAAATATAAATGTTTTTTTTTTCGAAAGTTCCCAATTTTTTTTCTACGGCCCTACAAACGATTCCGCCTCCAGGACATGAAGAAGGAGGGTTGTATAAGCACTTTCTACCCACTCAAAGTGCGATACATCGCTCCGTTTAAAAAATATTAATTTTCATTCTTTTCGAAAATTCTCAACTTTTTTCTTACGCCCCTACAAACGATTACGCCTCCAGGACATGAAGAAGAAAGGTTGTATAAACACTATCTACCCACTCAAAGTGCGATACAATATACAAATAACATCTGAGGAGACCAACCAGAATTTACAAATGAATCTATGAAATTTAAATTGAAATCACTAATAATTTAAAAAAACAGTCAACATTCCAGCAATACATTGAAGATACCATAATCATTTCGAAAAATACAACATTACAGTATACTTTTCAGGAAGAATACGGCAACATTAATATTTTCATAGTCAAGCATAAGTCAATCATTCACATAAATAACTGTTCCTCCCTGAATCATATGTACACGGCAATAAGAAGCATGAAATGTCTTGATTTCAATCTATTTCAATATATTTAAGGGTGGGTATTATAAAACTATTTCGACAGATAACTAGAAGTTAACTTGTGGATGACGTCACATGTTAAAGTTAACTTCAAAATGTAGCAGTTAACTTTATCGGGTGGAACGGGTGTCGGTTAAAGTTAACTTTGTAGAAAATGGTGGTTTTCGATCGTCGACAATTCTCCTGCTCCTGTCAATATTGCATATGAGTCATATAACCTCAATTTTATTGTTTTGATTTTTCGTTTTCGCAAAATGTTAGCAAACGATATCCACGTTATTTTTGAGGAACTTTTGACCGATGATGAAGAAGATGCTGTGAATATTGTTGAAGCCCCTCGGCGACAAATGATATTTAGGAATCGGTTAGACCATTTCACCTTGTGGAAGGAAACATAATTTAAAAACCGATTTCCACTATCAAGAGAGTCTGTACGCTTGGTAATGGGGCACATTGAAGCAAATTTACAAAGACCAACTAATAGGTCAGCATTTCTAGTACCTATTTTAATTATTGTAGAATTATACATATTTTTAGAAATCATCCTATATCGCCAGTAACACAAGTGTTGATTACACTCAGATTTTATGCAACTGGTTCATTCTTGGTAGTTGCTGGAGATTTTGGAGGTATTCACAAGTCAACTGCTAGCAGTGTTATTAGAAAGGTCACATGGGAAATTGCATTGTTATCCTCTATTTACATAAAAATGCCAGAGACTTTTTGTGTAGTGTTATTCATTTCAAGACTCTAGTGAAGTGGTGTATTTAAATCTTAAGACAATATCATTTGCGAAAACTCTCTTTGAAGGAGACAAAGTATGCTCTAAATTGCTTGCAAAAAAATCTTTTTCGGAGTTTCTGTAAGCTTAGTGAAGTCATCGGGAATTATTTTGAAGAAATGTTACACATTATTATTTGTGAATGTTCGAATTAAAAGTAAAACTAACAAAAACAGTTTTTTTATTTCATTTAAAACAAATAAGATGGTGTGAAAATGTGTCCTTATCACCTAGATAAACATATATAGTCACTCTTTTTCCATACTGTATGAATAATCTTCGGTATGTCGAATAATATATCTTTTTTCTCTTCTTAAGTCTCTTTTTTTTTCTTCTCAACTCTCTTCAAAGGTTCTCTTTTTAACTTTTTTTCTTGGCCACACACACACAATAGTCAACATAATATTCACCAGGTAAACCAGAATTTTATCGAATCAACAATCACAAGAGATTCGACAAGTTTTAAGTGTACAATGGCTAAAATCATATTAACATTAATGTTTCGAAAAGTAAACAATGTGTCATCACCTAGATATACATGTTGTAGTGATATTCACTAAAATGACTTTTTAAAAATAAACTTTATTTTATACTTTGGTTACAAAAAATGATTTTGAATGTGACAACTATTCGAAGTGCAAAATGGAAGTTTGAGATAGAAGTGACGTTCTAAAGTTACAATGCTAATCATCATTAAATTAATGTTTCGAGATAGTAAAAATGTGACGTTCTGGTTCTTGGGATCCTCTTATAGATGCGTGGTGCTGACTCAGAACTGCGCCTTGTTTACGGCTTCTGGAGCCAAGGTGGATAAATGCTGACTTGGCTTTGTCCTATTTGCTCTTGCAACAATGTTGCAACTGCCTTGTGGAATTACTGCGTAGAATGCCTGGATTTTTGGATATAACATACATTCCATTCCATACTGTATGAATAATTTTCGGTATGTTGAATATATCCCTTTTTTCTCTTCTTAACTCTATTTTCTTTCCTCACAACTCTCTATGAAGGTTCTCTTTTTCACTTTTATCTTGCCCACAGACGATACAGGAGGATTTTGGGAAGGGACTGGATTCTTCTTCAAGAGCCCATCGTCTGTCTAAAAACTCGCTCAATCCTAGATTAGTCTGCACCAGAACGTTACGTTAATTTTCTCATTGAAAATGATAAAAACTTATTCCAGTACAACGGGATCGTTTTGCCAAGAGAAAAATTGTAGGTTACCTTTTTGCCTTCTTCTTCTTCTTCTTTTTATTTAAAAAATGGTACCTTTATAAAACTGACATTTTGAAGCTCAAGTTAACTTGACTGATAAAATTAAAGTTAACTTCAAAACATATTTATAATACCGGCCCTAAATCATTTTTATGTATTAACCATTGTCCAGTAATGAGTAAAAAAATTAAGGTTACTCAAATATAAAAGAATATTTGAACCCAGGATTTGATTATATTTTCAGAACAGATCAAGAATTTATCTCTCTCACAATATAATTAGATTGAGGTGATAGTTGAGGTGCATTGGTATTTACATGAGATCTCAGTTTTGTATTATCAAGAAATTTTTAACTCAAATAAGGTTGGTAAAAAAGTGTGACCGTAAATGATTAATTGAAATTTGTAAATTTTTTTTGTTATTCATAGCAATATTATCTGAAACCGTCTTTAATTGTTGGTGAGTATTTATGAATATTTTCTGTTGTAGCTTTATATTCCACCTTTTAAAAAAAGACTAGTACTCTTCCTTGATTTTATTCTGCATTTCTCCCTCGCCTACTTTTCTTTGGAAGAAAATAATTGTAGTGTCTAGTGGATGAAGGGAGTAACCAAAATTTTTCGAAAAAGTAAAATGGTTTTAAGTGGTTATAAAAATTAATATTTTTTTTATATTTATAATTATATTGTCGTTAATTGTAAAATTTAATATAGATATACTTACTACTTGTTTACTTCTTCCTGTTATGTTCCATCACCAGCACTATTGCTGATTTAGAATCATACTTTTGTGATATATAATATGATTTGTCAATGTAAATTCTAAGCAGACAATAAAGTATTTTGAAAAAAAAAGATTATATTCATTTACCATCAACTTCCATATTCATATCACGATTTTAAACAAAGTACTAGTGGCCAAAGGAAGTATGTGGGAATTGTTTTACGAGTATTTACAAATGAAAAAAAACCAATTTTCTCGTTATGTTATTTTGTCACTAGCCACCTTCATCCACTTGACCCTTCAACTATTTTTGTTTTGGTATCTTCTTGGTTCACTGTAACAGCTGCTCCTTATGAGTTTATATTTAGAATTGACATTCATCAAATCTACATATTTGTCTGTTATTTCTATCTGAGACAGTTTCATCTCACCATTGGCACAAACCTTTTGATTTCTTGATATTCTTAGTTATGCCCCCAAAGATATCCGCAGCTCTCAGGGTCTCCATTTCTTTAATTTGTAGAAATTTTACTCATATCGAATTCAATCAAACTCTTTCAATTGAAATTTGAGCTCGAAAATGAATTCCAAGATTTTCCGTCTTTTTTCATGTTTCTTGATTGAAAAATAATCTATAAAAATGTATTTTTCCGGTGACCTCGCATGCACGAGTCTGTTTAATCTACACGAAATCGATCGTTAATGCATAATGGTGATATATGCAACTAAACATACACCGAAATCGACAATTAAAAACCTGTAAATGGTCGATTTGGTCCATTAGTGTATAATTGAGGTGTAGGCAACTAAACATACGCGAATTCGAATATTATTCAAATGTCAAATCATATTACCTTCGCACTGTCAAATTTATGTATTTTAAAATCCAAATATTGTAAGTTCCTCCTAGTTGAAGGAAATGGATATGAAAATTTCACGTTGACCCCAGGAACGAGGTCGACGGATTTTTTGTAATTAACTCATATATTAAAATGGCGATTAATGATCTCGAACATTAACGCGCTCGCTTCGCTCTCGCGTTAAAATATCTCGATCATTAATTGCCACCATTAATACACTAGTTGATTAAATAACTATTTGAGATCAATTAGAGAGCATAAATAGGGGTAGAGCTATTCCAATCTAATATAATTGTCAAATGAAGATAATTTTTGATAAATTTTGATAGTAGTAGACACAGTAATTATTCATTTTATAAAATTTCAAGTTAAAAAATTTAGCTTTATAATTTACAATTTGATGTAATAGGGTTCATGCAGCTCAAATTGAACAATTCATCAGATAATATCCACATATTTTCAATTTACTGACATGCGGAAAATATTGCCCAAAACAACTTGGAGATACTAAAACTAGAAGTGGTAGCAATATATTTATTTCAACCCAAAATATTCATGACTTAGTTACAAACACCCAAGATTTATTTTCATAAGATGAAATGAAAATGCTTACCTTTAGATTGCAGATGGTCTCGTCTAAAAGGTATATCTGTTTGCTTCTATCTGCATCATCAAAGCATATCAGACTATGTACATTCTTGGTTACCTTGGGAGACAAAGACTCCTTTATATTGTATAAATCACAATCACACTTGAATGGATTGTCGCCAATTTTCACGATTTTCAAGCATGTCCAATCCAATAGTTCAAAGGGAATTGTTCTCAGAGAATTGTTATTCAAAAAAATCTGAAACCATTACAATAAGAGTCATTTTATCAATATAGATACATAGAACATTTATTATATCGTAAAACATTGTTTTTCTCATTACAGGGTTTTAGTTACTGTATCATGTAGTAACTAGTAGAGTAATGATATAAAGATGAAAATATAACCATTCATAGGATTTCTGGAATCCTAAATCAGTGAGCCTTTTCTATTTGTATCTCAAGTGTGTAATTTAATTATGTCCCTTGCTAAAGAGTGTTATTAGATCATTAAAATACTCCATATTATTTATCAGATTGCCTCTAGTAAATAAGCATGTGCCAATTCACCAGTACTTTTCGTCGGATATTAAATTCGAAAATTCGTTGGAATTTCAACTGAATCGAAAAATGATTGAACACAAAAAATACTAATAATACTTCAAAATGATATACATATGCGATCTGCATGAAGAAAAAACAAAAACCGTTCTCAAAAATATTTAGACAAGTTGATTTTTGGTATATGTGCTATTGACAGGCGTTATATACCAAGACATGATCAATTTGCAGGTCATCTAAAAGGTAGTTTACACCTGTCGAAATAAAAAAAAAAAAACTCTCAAGGTTGGAAGAGATTAATAAAAAAAAACCCTAAAAATGTAAACCAAATTAATTTTCGATATATGTACTACTGAAAGCATTCATAATAATATCCCAAGAGATTTATTATGTTTGCTATTTATAATATACTTGAGCTGTTTGGTTTGAATATGAACTGTCCAACAAACTTAGATGCTATAATAGTGTTACAATAGTCCTTTGGATAGATAGATAGATAGATAGATATCTTTATTCATCTTTTAAAGTAATCACAGACAACAGTAAGTATTACTTATCAGACTAGTCAAAAAGGAAAAGAATCATAATGTAAAACACTAACATTCACTCTCACTAACACTGTCAGTCAAAAAATAAATTCGACATAATCATTGAATTAAAATATTCGACGTGATATTAAAACATATTGAATAAGATAAAATGCAATACAAGATAAACACAGTAAAAGATAAATATAAAATATTATGAAACATCCAGGTATTCACTAACAGAATAAAAAGCATTATCTAATAAAAAATTGTATAATGTAAATCTAAACTTATGAAAGTTCGGAATTGAGCCAAATATATTTACAAAGTGATTATAACAAGCAATACCTTGATATATGTATGAGTCTTGACCAACACTCAGTCTTGAGAATGGTAGTCAGAATTGTGTCCTTTACGGTATTGCATATGAATCATGTTGTTCTTTACATAGTTGGATTCTTCATTTTTTATTTTGTTGTAATTAGATATATATAGAGACACGGTAGAGTTAGGATTTTAAGATTAATAAATATTTGTTTGCAATGTTCTTGGGGAGGTGCTTTCACCATACACCTAACAATGTTTTTCTGCATAACAAAAACTTTTTGTGTGTGAGCTGAATTACCCCAAAATATCAATCCATAACTTAAAATTGAGTGTACAAGACCATAGTATGCTGTTTTAAGAACATTCAGCGAGACTGTCTCCCTTAGTTGTCTTAAAAGGAAAGCAATGCGGCTCAGTCTGGAAATTACGTTTTCTGTGTGTTTTTCCCATGTCATTTTTTTGTCGACAATTAGGCCTAGAAATTTTATATTGTTAACTTCTGCAATTGACTTGTGATTGACTTTTATTAGAGTACTGTAATCCAGAGAGACATTTTTTGTTGGAATAGCATGTGAAATGTTTTATTAGTGTTGACCAAAAGACCGTTATGTGTGCACCATTGGTAGAATTCATGTGCAACTATATTTGATAAATTTACGGAGTTCAGAAGTGCTTCATTAGATACCAGTTGATTGGTGTCATCGGCATAAATGATTGTATTGTTAGCGGTATTGCAAGTATATTGAATATCAGCCATGAATAATATAAAAAACAATGGACCGAGAATTGAACCCTGTGGCACTCCCATCTGTATCTTTGCTGGATCTGACTGACTAAGGTTATAAACAACAATTTGTGTTCTGTTTCCCAGATAGTTTGCTACCCAATCATTAGCGACACCCCGCACTCCAAATCGGTAAAGTTTTTCCAAAAGCAGATTGTGATTTACTGTATCAAAAGCTCTTGTAAGATCGAAATATAGAGCAATAGGAGTTTGTTTGTTGTTAAGGTAATTGTAAATACTATTGCAGAATCGTCTAAAGCACTTTCAGTGGACCTTTTTTTTTCTGAAGCCGTGTTGATGGTCTGGTAGGATATTTTTCTCTTCTAGAAAATTACTCAGTCTTGTACTATAAGCATAATCAATAACTTTTGTAAATTGGGATTGTAAGCTGATATTTCTATAATTGCACACATCATTTCTTGATCCCTTGTTTTATATATTGGAATTGACTTAGATATTTTCAATGTATCAGGATATTTACCTGTGTAAAAGGAGATATTTATAATATCTGAAAGAGGAAAGTTTATAATGTCACTGACGATTAACAAACATTTCCCATTTATATCATCAATACCAGCTGCATGTTTTTTTGCAGTCTTTTCTATAATACCTTTGACATCCTGAGGTGTACATGGATGTATAAAGAACGTGTGATTGATAAATTGGGACAATCTCAGTTCTCTCAAGATTGGTTCTGCAGATTTTATGTTCATAAAAAAATCATTGAAAATATTGCAAATTCTGCTGTTATCTATTATAACTTCATCGTTAATGCTCAATTCAATTGATTCCCTAGTATTTGATTCATTTTTCATTTCTTTTATGATTTTCCAACTTTCTCGACTAACATTTGTTGCTTTATTTATTCTTTCCTCATTATATCTCGTTTGACATCTTTTCAGCATTTCTTTATATATAATTTTCAATTGTTGTTGTCTTTCCTTTATTATATCATTGTTAGTAGATTTAGCTAATTTAGTCATCTCACATAAAGTTTGGTGTAGTTGTTTTATGTCATTGTTAAACCATGGTTTTTCTTTTGGAGATTTTCACTTTCTTGAGTGGAAAAGCATTATAGAAATGAAATTTGAATGTATCATAGAAGGAATCAAAAGCCCTGTTTACATTTGGCGAGTTATATATGCCCTCCCATTTTTCCGATATTAGTAAGTTTCTGAATGTTGTCAAGTTTGATTCGCTATAATCACGCTTGTAAGCAATTTCATTTGATTCACAAACAGTCATTGGTAATGATACTTTAAGAACTTGGAACGTATGATCTGACATGTGAGTATCTTCAACAAGTGCCGGGTCATTTCCTAGATTTGAGAAAATTACATCTATGCTAGTCGATGAAGTGCTAGTTATTCGAGTAGGTTCATTAATGTGATTAACCATATCAAACTCATTGAATAAATTTGTTATAAGTCTTTTATCTTTGGTGTCTACAAGAAAATCAACATTTATATCACCACAGACAATATAGTAGTTGCCAGGTTTGTGAATTTCACACATCAAATCATACATTTTGGTAACAAAGTCATCAAGATTGCTATTTGGAGTTCGATATATCGTGACTATAAATAGTCTACATCTCTTATTAATATTATATGTGGCTAGAGTTACTTCAAAAATTTGTTCAATACATTTTTTATAAACAAATGGTTTCACACACAGTGTATTATTTGCAAAAATGCATACTCCACCTCGAATGTGGTCTACACGAGAGAAGCTATTTACCATTGTATAGTTGTTAATCTTCATATGCCTGATTTCTAATGATGTCTGCCAATGTTCCGTAATACACAGTATATCCATTGGATATGATTCAAGTAGTACTTCAATCTGCGAGGTTTTATTAGCAAGACCTTGGATATTAAAATGCATGAGATTAATCACATCTTTCACCTTTTCCTTATTCCCAGGATCCTGTTGAGACTGTCCTATTTTTTGCCGTTGTTGACTGTTTTATGTCTAAAAAGTGTTTGATTCCCTTCTTCTATATCTCCTCTAATAACATCTCTGATTTGGAATTTTCATAATATTGTTTGAAGTTGAATCGCTTATAACAAACACCTTTGGGCCAGAATTTCGGATTGTAGAATTCGTCCTTATAGCTAAAATCTGCTGCTACCATAAAATCTTTATATTTGCTGCCTCCAGTTGTCTTCAGTTCTTTTACAATAAATTCGTTTTGTTCATTTGCCGTTTTTACTTTTAGGTAATTTTGAATATCATCTTCATTGACATCTTGCTTCACCTTGTACACATACATCCAAATTTTAGGGTTTCCGGCTCTAAATCTACCTGATTTATCTTCTCCTTCCCTTTTTAGAGAAATTGAGGGTTTACTTGATTTGTCTTCTCCTTCTCCTTTTTTGGAGCTACTTCTATTCCTTTCTTTACCTTTTCCTACTTCTATCCATTTGGATTTATTCCTGTTAGTGGTGTCATCCTGCTGAAAATCCTCGTTTTCCATTTGGTGTTGTGAGTATCCTCTTAATGTGTCTGTGTTATCGGTTCCTCTTAACGATTTATCTTTTTTCAAGACCTCTGAGTATTGTATTGATGGGTTTTTTTCTGTAGTTGTTTTTATCTGGATATCGAGTTTCTTTATTGAATTTATATTTTGTTCTGCTTTGCTATTAATGATTTTTGTGGAATCAGCCATATCAGCTCTGCTTGCATCATTCATTGTTTGTGATTTTAAGAAATTGATGCTATCTATGAGAGATTCAAGCTTGATTTCGAATGAGTGTTGACTTGTTTGGATCATCTCAAGCACCTTTTGTTTCTTGGGGCATTCCCATTCGTTTTTATAAATGTCATTTCGTAGACTGGCGATTTCGATTTCCATATTTTCAACCTTCTCTTTCAGTAAATGGTTATTTTCTCTTAGTTCTGCGTTCATTTCTTTCAGGATTTTATTTTCCCATGCTATGGATTTTTCAATTAGTGAGTCATTTAGGTTATCTTCTAGGTTAGGTTCAATGTCCATCGAATTTTCTTCCAAGAGATTTTGGTTTAGACAACAATCCTTGGATTTCTTTGTTGAGCAACTCGGATGGAATAAGGATTGGCATTCGGTGCACTTAATTTTCTTAGTAACCACTGCTTTTTTACAATAACTGCAGATAACATTCGAACATGTGTGTTCACTACCCGCCATGTTTGTCGTAAAAATATTATAATCTTTATGAAATAAACACTATAACTAATAGTAAAAATATTACTTGATTTTTATCAAAGAAGGATATTTGTGTTTCAGAACCTTTGGTCATACTATTTTCAAATAGTTTGCATCACACAGCAATTACTTGTTATTTAGAACTTGATACAGAATAAGAAGAATACTATTATTTAAAAAATTCTAGTCTATTCAGAGATTAATTTTTTGGCTAGTGTCAATTGAGATAAAATTGTGGAGAGAAGTTGAAATTGATATATTTGTACCAGTTGAAAAATCAAGACCTCGAATTTTGCCATGTGGTATAGTAACCAAGAAAAAATAGCTCATAAAAATTCAAAATAATTGATGAAATGGAACACTATCAGCACTTTGCTAACCTGCAACAAAAATGTAAATAATGTCATCAGAAATATGTTGAAAAAACTGAAAGAAATATTTTTAAACAACGTGGATATTGTTTTTGAAATTACACGAAGAGAAAGAGAAAAATGTATAACTGACCCTGCAGTATTTTTTTTTGGAAGATGTAACATGCAGCAATAATAATGACGTAAGTCTTTTTGAGAACTATTTTTCCATAACTTATACTCATGAGAATATTACTCAGATCCCTAAATATAGACCCCACAGAAAGTTGGTATGTTTGCAATTATTATATTGAAATAATTTACCAACTCATGGCAGCTTCAGGAAACCTTTCAACTGATCCAGAAGGAATTCCTTTACATTTTATAAAAAACTACGTTTTCACCCTAGCAAAGCCTCTACAAACAATACCTCAATTCATAAATCCTAAATTTATGTTTAATTGATAATCAAGACACTCACTCATGATACTAAGAACATTATTCACAAATGCCAACATGGCTTTACTTCGGAGAGATCTACTTGAAAAAACGTTGGTGAATTGCCAATATTTCCTTTTAAACATTCTAGAGAACAGGCACCAGTTTGACTCTACCTATCTACCTATACTGACTTCTCGAAAGGTTTTGATAGATCAATCATGATCTTCTGATTGCAAAACTCTCGGCATTGGGCATTAACGGTATCTTTTTAACTGGATCGAGTCATATTTGAAAAATTGGACTCACTGTAAGATGTCCAAATTCAATCAAACTCATCATTCTAAATGTGAATCACAAGAGAACGAGAATTTCAGTGCATTTCATGGTTCCTCAATATATTACAAACTCTTGCCAAAATGAGACAATAACAAGAGTAGTAAAATTAGCAAAAAAAATGTATTGAAGCAATATTTGATTCTCATCTACTTATTCTATCAGAAAGCAAATAAGACGCACAGAGTTATTGTAAGTAAGTGAGCTGTTATTGTTGATTATATTTCAATATACTGTAAAATTTTCTCACATACCTAAATGATTTTTGTTAATTAGCATATCCGTAAATAAATAAATAATTGATAAATTTGCCGTTCAAGAGGTAATTTATTATTATAGACATTTCGAAAAAAAATATTAAAAGCCATCCTTTCAGAAGTATTCAGATGTACTTGGTTGGGGGCAAAACAGTGATATTTTTTTATTATACTATAATACTGAAAAACAGGGTATTTCTTTGTATATCAGTAATGAAGCCTTTCAGTACTAAAAATCAACTTGGTTAAACATTTTGAGTCTGGTTATTGTGGACCTATAAACTATCCCTTGGACGATCTTAAATCAATGTTTTGTTATACCACTATAAAGCCTTTAAGTAACACTTATAACAAAAATCATCTTGGCTAAATATTTTAAATTTATCCCAAAATCTCGACAAATATAAATTACTCCTTAGACGCACTCCAAATCAATAATTGCTTGGTATATCATTATCACCCTTTCAGTAGCACGTATAACAAAAATCAACTTGGTTAAATATTTTTAGGGATGGCTTTTGATTTTTTTAAATTATCGATACGTATCGGTTCTTGATATATCATTATAAAACCCTCCAGTAGCAGGTATACTGAATATTAACTTGACTATACATTTTTCAGGGTGGTTTCTGAATTTATATCGAAATCTTGACAAATATAAATTACCCTTTAGACTTAGACCTGCAAATCAATCATTTCTTGGTATATCATAAATCATTTATTCGGTGGCACAAATACAAAAAATCAAACATTTTGAGGGTGTCTTTTTTTTTCGAAATCTTTATAACTGTAAACTACCTCTTATATGGCCTGCAAACTGGTCGTCTTTCGATAAATGAATCTAGGAAACAGAATGTGTTTGTTTGGACTTTGTCCGTGGCCTCGTGTGTTGCCTTATCTTAGGGTATAAATGCGGAAGTTCCAAAAAAATAGGCAGTCAATCGAATAATTGAATCAGTCTAAGATGTAGAGTTCCAGAAGTTGCCTCAAATTATTCAATTGAGTAAGAATGATTCAACTCAGTGTATCGAAGCAGTGCGGGTGCGGTTCAGTTCAAGATATAATAATCTATCATTTGAATCAGATCCATTGAAGAATTAAACTCACACAAGTCATTTCGGACGGTGACTGAGGCGCAGATTAAATAAAATACTAATTGTATCAAAACGCAAAGCTCAAATTGAAATACATTGAAAGACGTATACAGAAATCCTGGGAGACACACAGAAACCAGCATGGCAGTAATTCCTATGACAAGTGAAAGTATTGTAATTATATTTGGCAATTAAAATAGTTCACTGAAGTACGGTCATTATTAAAGCAGACAGAAGATGTCTGACGTGTTATAAATGTAATGATGGTTCTTATCGGCAATTCATGTGTTTCAATTATCTATCTCCTATATTAAATTTTAAGTTGAAAAATCAATGGAAAAGGAAAATCTTTTGAAGCATTGGAAAAGTGAGCTTATACACAAATTGAACAACCCCACAATCATCATGCGAGTGTGGGAGGTGATCTAGCCACTCAAGTTTCCTTCTGGGTGAAGTTTTCTCAGGAAAATTCTACAACTTGTATAGTACGCTCTGGGCATCGTCATAACAACTCGGGCGATCACCAAAAGCGGCACGACAATATCATGGTATATTCGTCTATCATCCATACCTAGCCATTCCATTTCATGTAATTTATAGCTGCTTTCTAATTCTGTAAATTAAAGGAAAGCACGAGTTTTGTACTTTTTGTACTTTTTTCTTATAAAAAGCCGTTAAATTTGTACCATAAAGGAAATCAGCATAATTGAATACAGAAAAAACTAGTATTTCACATAATACCTTTTTGACATGGATAGGTAGCAGATGACGGTCGCCATACATTATTTTCAGACTGCTATATGCCCATTGCAGTAGTATATTTATGTTTTTGCAAATCTCAAATCATAGTCCATAATTACTCCAAAATTCCTTTGCCATCACGAGTTGTTCATCATTTATAGAGATATTCGTAGAATTTACTATATTTCTATGGTTTTTTCTGCTTCCAAACAATATAAATTTTTAATTTGTTGGGACAATGCGTGGACAATGTTCTGTGGCAGAGCTCTACAAAGGAATTGAGGCACCCCTGATTTTGGTGTAGTCAGGTCTCAATAAATTATTCACCCTTTTTTTGGGATATTCTTCATAAGCAATAATGAATTGTCAAAAAAAGCAATATATTGTAATATAAGAGGGAAAACGGAAACAAATTTATTTTTTTCTCAAAATCTTCCTCCACAATTTTATTTTTTGGAATATTTCTCATTTAGAAGATTGCAGTCTTCATTTTCAGTGGTACTACAGTAGCTAAAATAAGGTAAACACATCAATGAAATCTTTATTTGAAATAGGAAACATCCTAATTTACATACATTTCTAATATTTGTAATAAGTAATAAAATATTTGCTAAACAAAAGAAAATACTAGAATATTAAGAAAAAGAAAAAATATAAAGAAAAAAATATAAAAAAATATACAGAAATACACCTATAGTGTCACAATCATCAGATATTGAGTTAATATATATTATACTCATGTACACTCAGTATACATGGGTAGCATAGCACACTCAGTATACATGGGTAGCATAGCACACACACCCATACACATGCCTTCCATAATTCATCTTTTCACATGTACAGTGGTGAAATGAATTCATTTAAACGAGTTTTGAATGTGTTTAAAGACGGTAAATTTTTCACTTCATTTGAGAGGTTATTGAAATCATTTAAGCCCTTGAAGAATAATGTTTTCATTGAGCTTGTATTTCGAGTTCGAGCTATATGGAAATTGTTCACGTTTCTTGTAGGATAAGTGTGGATCTCATTATTATACGTAATTAATGAACTAAGATAACTTGGAACTAACTTTTTTGTTATTTTATAAATGAGCACCATTGTCATGAAAAACAGTTGTTTGTTTACGTTATGCCAGTTCAAAGTTCGTAACATCTGATCAATTGGAACATATTTATTGCATTGCAGAATGATTCTCATACCCCTATTTTGAAGTTTTTGTAAGGTCATTAAACAGTTCTTGTCCAAAAGGTACAGTAAGCTAGCACAATAGTCAAAGTGGGGTTGTATTATTGTCCTATAGATGGTTATTTTGGAAAAGAGAGACATGTTATGGGATACTCTAGATAGAAAGAATAACTTGTTTGATATTTTTTTACAGATGTAATCGCAGTGACTTTTAAAACTCAATCTATCATCTATCATGAAACCTAGATATTTAAATTCCTTTACCCATTCCAGATTTTCACCTTCTATTTTAATGTGCAAATGTTGATAGTTTATATTTTTCAATTTGTATTTTGTACCCAGGATCATTGCCTTTGTTTTATTTGAATTTAATTTCATCTTATTTGTTTTCAAAAATGCTTCGAATGAGTTTAAAACATGATTTAGTCTCGTTAACGTATCACTCAAGTCACTACCATAGCATGCTACCAAAGAATCGTCCGCAAAAAGGTTAAGAAAATCATAGGCTCTTACGAAATTGATATCATTCAGGTAGATAATGAATAGGAGAGTCCCCAAGACACTGCCCTGTGGCACCCCTATATCATTAGCCAGCTCACTAGAGAACGATTTCTCTATTTTACACTTCTGAGACCTATTGTTTAGATATTGCTCAAACCATTTCAACACATTACCTTCAATACCGTAATATTTTAGTTTTGTTAGTAGCATTTTTCTGTCGATGGTTTCAAAGGCTCTTTTGAAATCAAGAAAAACTGCAGTTATATAGTTACCCTTATCTATTTCTTGCTTCCAGTTTGATATCGTTAATTGTAAGGCGGTTTAGCACGATGCTGTTCTCTAAAACCTGACTGATTACCAATTATAAGTTGATTAGTTTCGAAGTACTTTGACAATTGTTGATGTACAATGATTTCTAAGATTTTTTCGATGTTTGGCAATGTGTTTATTCCTCTGAAATCTGTTACTTCAGTTGCGTTGTTAATTTTAGGGATAGGAATTACAGTGCTCATTTTTTTATTCTCAGGAAAGTTTCCTGATGTAAGTGAAGCATTGATGAGATTGAGAAATGCATATCCCATTGTATAAAATGTTTCTTTCAAAAATTTTATATTGACTACTTCTTCGACACTGCCTTTGTTCGGAAGAGAAAAAATAATATTTTTTAATTCTGTAAGACTAACATTCTCAAATTCCTAGTTATTAGTTATTAATGGCAAATCTTCATGATTCCATTCAGATTCAGGTGTAATCTGATAGGAAATAATTTTTATACTTTCAGTAAAGAATTCATTGAACATATTAGCTGCTTCAAGTTCGTTTTGAGCTACGGTGTCTGTGCCAAAATTGATACATTTGTAGTTTAACTTATTTTTTTCACCTTTTATCAATTTTTTTAGTGTTTCCACATTTCTTCTGCATTACTCCTATTTTCATCAATGCGATTCTCAAAATATTGTGATTTCTTGGTTTTTAGTAGGTTAACCACGGTATTTCTTTTTAGTTTGTATTGGTTCCATAAGTTTTTTTTTTCAGGACCAGAACTTTTTTTGAATTGTTTATATGCTGTGTATCTTTCTCTAGAAGCTGATTTTGTTTCTTTATCATACCAAGGGACCTGCCTATTTTTTATAACAATTTCCACTAGTGGTGCAAAACGGTTTGTAATTGTTCTGCATTGTGTTTCAAAGTTTTTGTAGATTTCATTAACGTCAATAGAATTATTCAACCAATCGCATGATAATAGGTTCAAATTGTTATTATGAAAGGCATTCGCATCGAGTTTTCTTGTGAGGAAGGAGCTTTCTATACAGTTATTATTTTTTATGGGTAAGTTAATTGTTATGATAGAATGGTCAGTAATTTTAGGACAGTCGTGCACATTGACAGATATAATCTGATTCGACAGTACGTAATCAATAAGTGTAGTACTAATGTTTGTAATCCTGGTACATTTATTGACAAATTGTTCAATACCATATGATTGAATAATATTTTTGATACGGCGTGTGTAATAATTATTCTCATCCAAAAAATTTATATTGATATCTCCTACCAGAATACATTTATTTCTCGTACAAAAATAATCATCGCACCATTCCTCAAAATCTTCTGAAAAAGCTTGATGACTTGCATTTGGTGAGTGGTAAACACCACCAATGAGCCATTTGGTACCACTCAGGGTTACATTTACAAATTGACCAGTAATTCTTTTTTAGTACAAATTTTCGCCTTATCCTATATTCAATATTATGCCTGATGTAAATAATTACTCCACCTGTGTGGCGTGAGCTAGAATTGCATCATACTAGTGAGTATCCCCCAATGTTTATTTCGCTATCTTCTATGTCTTCTGTACATCTTGCTTCACTCAGTGTCACTAGGGAAGGGTTGTAACAAAACAATTTAGCCACTATTTCGTCTTTGTGTGATGGGAGACTTTCTGCATTCATATATATTATATCACTTTTAAATAGTAAATTAGGACTTTCTACATGATTTTTTGATTGTAACGCACTTGTCTGTCTCCATCTACTATTTTAGGAACACTGTTTATATATTTTATTATTTTATTCTCACCATTGTTCTGATATTCTTGCAGCTACTTTTTCAGGTTCTGAAAATAGGTTTGTTGTGCCTTGGTCTGATCAGAAAAAATCTTCACACCAGGGACAGCTAGTTTCTGTTTTTGTTTCAATACTGTGAGTGCTTCATATTGGTTTGAAAAACACACTTTGATTGGTCGATTTTTATTTGGATCTATTTTCCCAACCTAAAGACGTTTATATTTGATGTATCTACATCGATATCTTTAACAAGGTGTTTGATATTATTTTTATCCTCCGATACTCTCAAAGCCAATGTGTTTTGTGTTGGTTCTTTTATATTGAGCACAATTATGTTTGATGCTCTTTTTTGTCTCTCCCATAGTTCTGCAATTGTTTCTTCATTGATGGTATTTTGATCTATAGTTGCCATTGTTGGTTGATTCGATTGGTTTCTGGTTTCCTTTTTTGCAATGCGGGAACTCTCCAAAAGCCCGCCTCGCATTCATCACATAGGAAGATTAATTTTCTTCCACCTTTAAGTAGCAAACATTTAACCTCCGACGCTGTCAATCCCGCACATTTAATGCAAAAACATTGTTTACATGAGTCACAGGGGAACACTGAGTTGTTATCATCGTTTTTACACTTGGTACATTCAGACATGTTTTTACTGGGTAGCGTGGAAGAATGCTACAAAAAAAGAGCCACAGATGTTCCTTTATCTACTTCACTTTATTTATGTGGGCAAAAAAGCTATGTGGGTAAAAAGTCGATTTATCCTTGATTTCACTAAATTCCCACTCACTTAATTGGTTATTGTGTCACTGTGTTTCCTTATATTTCAATATAAACTGTATCTTATGATGGCGGATACTTTGCACAACATATCAATATAACTTTAATTATTTAATTCCAAAGGCTTACTATGTAAAGCAGCAAAAATAGCGGAGCTATTTACACGTGTGTCACAGTGTGAATGCTGAATCTACGTTAAAAACACACAATGTCTAAAGCTTACCTGGAAAATTATTTTAAGATATAAAATTGAGGTTAAATTAATAATCAGGCCACCATTGGGACGAGATAGCCTGATTATGATTTGACCATTGTGATCAGATAGTGCTGAATTTATAACTGAGCTCTTTTCATAATCTTCAAAGTTTACAATAATATTATCTAATAAGCTGTTAGAAATAGTTGTAATTCTAGTAAGTTCAAATATATCTTATGTTATATTCTCTGTGAGCAGTCTTTTAACAAATTGTTATTAAAATATCCACATAGTATAATCTTGAGAGATGGAAATTTTATGAATAGTGTCAATTATAACTTTCAATTTCTGCATAAAATATCAGAAAATCCCAGACTGTTCGGGAAATACATACAACTACAATTTTCATTTTTCACGCTGGTGTAAGAACACTGAGATCAGAAAGATCCGAATACATGTACATGGGACAAATCAATCTGGAATATAATTGCCCAAAACTGCTTTTGGTTAATATTTTGTAGATTATAATTCTCTGATTGAAAGAAAGTCATTAATTGGATTTATCTATTTTTTAATAAATTTCGTGCAGGGTATTATTTGTTCCTTCGAAATTCGTAGTGTTGTCACAAAAATTGTAATGGGGTGTCCACGTCTTAAAATAAACCGTTTGAATGCCAAGTGAAACATATTATCATGATATCGGAAACAAGTTTTGAATGAATCGCTTTGGAATTCTTATAAACAAATAGAGCTATATATGACTTAGGTACAATCCTGGCTTTGCATAATTTGGATTATCCTCCGATATCTACACCTACATTGAGAAATGATCTTGTGAGAGTGACATGTTCTGGAGGAAGTACATCCATGAGCTATTGGGCGTATCTAGCTTTGAATCAATATGGCATCTCACATATTTTTTTTAAATTCATGATAGGCCGTTTATCAGCCAAAATCGCAGGCTGGCATTACATTCTGTAACCATGATTCCAACGAATTTGTTCATTTGGAATGTTAACAATGGCAACATGATCCATGGCAGGCAATAACATATGTTTTTAAAAAATGGGTAAAATATCTCAGAGAAAAAATAGAATAATCTATGGAAAGAGGTTCATTACAAGAAATAGGAGCGATTGCTTTGAAAATATGTTGGGCTTGAACTATTTTTACAATTACCATTAGAGAGTCTATTTATAGAAAAGTCAGTGGTTCATTTCATTTTTCTGAAGTGGGCTTATAATTGTTAACAACAGTATGCAGTTAAACTTTGCATACTAATGAAATTTGAAATCGTAAACAAGGTGAAGATGGATTTGAATTGATTTGAACTTGTGAAATCATTAATCGTTGTTCTGAGAAAGATGTAAAGTTGCATCACATTGTATCAGATATTATGAAGTTGAACTTCGTAATATGTGGTCAGCTGGATTTTTATGTGAGACTACATGTCATCAAGCATATATAGTGAATTTCGGAAACTTCATTCGCAACAAAAGCAGTTCATCTATCTACTGGGGGAGTCTTTGATCCAACAGAACAATTTGAGAATATGTTCCAGGAATTGCCTTGGAAAGCTTTTGCGATAATTTTATAACAATTGAGCCAACAAAAGAGGACCACATAGTTCCAACTACTTAGAGAGAGAAATAGTTTTCAGAGGGGCAACTCTGGGGTTTGACCTTGAAGAGTTTACTTTTTCATTGCTGCTTACCCCAATATCCCTAGTTTTGTATATATATATATATATATATATATATATTATATATATATTATATGTATATATATAAAAACTAGGGATATTGGGGTAAGCATCAATGAAAAAGAAAACTCATTAAGGTTTATCCAAACTTTCGTAAATGTTTATTTCCATCATCAGGAGGGAGACTACAATAAATGAAAAAACCATTAGTAATACATATTCAAGTGCGAAACATTATGCTACTTACAACTTCGTTGAGGTTGGTTTCAATGATGTTAAACATATTCATCTAACATAGTGATACAAAAGACAAAAACGTAGATCAAGGAATGAAACGAAGTTCAAAGTTAATACAACTAGATTAGCATTGTTGAAAATTATATAAATATAAATGTGTACTCTATCTGGTGTGACAAGTGATAAGTGAAACTGACAGGTTAGGAATAAATACCGCAATTATATTTAAGCCAACGACACCTGACGGGTTTCACTTGGAAATTGTTACAGTGGTGCCAACTGTAACAACTGTTGTTACCAGGTGGCGGTAATGTTGGCACCACCGTAACAATTTCCAAGTGACAACCGTTGGCTTAAATATAATTGCGGGATTTATTTCTAACCTGCCAGTTTCACTTGTCTCACCACATAGAGTACACATTTATATATTTAAAAAAATGCTAATGTGGTTGTATTAACTTTGAACTCCGTTTTATTCCTTGATCTAGGTTTTTTGTCTTTTGAATCACTATGTTAGATGAATATGTTTAACATCATTGAAACCAATCTCAACAAAGTTGTAAGTAGCATACTGTTTCGCACTTGAATATGTATTACGATTGGTTTTTTCATCTATTGTAGAAACATTTCTGAAAGCTTGGATAAACCTTAAAGAGTTTACTTTTTCATTGCTGCTTACTCCAATATCCCTAGTTTTGTACCTAATATATATATATATATATATATATATATATATATATATAAATAAATATAAAAAGCACCGTAAGCTAGAAGGAATAGATCTGAGAATATGTGTAATTAGATTTCTTTAATACTTTCGATTAATAATAACCACCGAGGTATATATATATATATATATTTTCCGTAGTTTCTTGGGTTATTGGATTCTACAATTATTGATACATTTATATTGTTAAAGACGTTTCGTCCCGGGCCTGGGACTTCTCAGTTTTATTTATTTCATGTTAGGTATATAATTCTGAGTGATATGTAGCGGTCAATTTATATTAAAATGAATTTTCCTTTTTTGGAATTTTTCCACATAATGGAGGCCTATCAACATGTTTCTTGTTCTATAAGGAAGTCGGTTGTGTATAGAATATTATAGAACAAGAAACATGTTGATAGGCCTCCATTATGTGGAAAAATTCCAAAAAAAGGAAAATTTATTTTAACCCATTAGCGCCGGAATTAATTTATTTTCGTTTTTGAGAATTTTTTGGCCTTCAACAAGTCTCAAACGCTTTCAAAAGAGGAAAAAAAATATCACAACATAACTGGAATTCAGGTTTTTTCAAAATCTGCTGTTGCCATATGGCAACACTAGGCGCTTGTGATACATGTTTTGGGATATCTTCATTTTCAAAGTAAAAATGATTTTTCAAAAAGGGGACACACTCGTACAAGACAAGATTGTTGTAAACCAGTTTGTTATTATAGTTTATTTTTTCTACAAACTAATTACAACATAATATGAACTTTACTGATAATGGAATGGAATGAAACAGTCAACACATAGACATAGACATCAATTTTGGTATTATCTGCGCAGTGTAAGAAACGACTGATTTGTAGAAATCTGTCCCTACGCATACATTGTGTTACAGCGATATTTTTCATGTCATCATTTGAGTCTCAATAATGACTCTTGGACGGCAAGTTATTGTACCCACTTAGATATAAAATTGCTAAAAAGCATCTGATTTCCCCCGCTTCTATCTTCGGATCAGGGCAATTCAAAAATTTCCTGTTCCTGTTCAGTCATCCACTTCTTTGACTCATCAGAGATAGGAATGGGTGTATTAGGAAAATCCCGAAGAGAAGAAACATTACATTTTGAACACATTGTCCATATCATTGACTTGCAATTGCTCCGAGCGCATCTCTTCTTTTTGTTTCCTTCTGTGTGCTTCACACAATGATCGATTCGATCAAACCTTATTGCATCAGAAATTCGACTATCCGGGGAAGAGGCACATGACGATGACGGCCTCCCTGCTCCTTTCGGTAATACACGGTACTTACGCAAATAGACATTGACCACCTCCCGTTTGAATTCTAGCTGCGAAATCTTCTGCCTTCCTGTCTTGTTGTACAAAATCCAGCTATTTTGCATGGCTACGTCTAACATCCATGTAATCAGGGGCCAGTACCATTTCTTTCCACGAATTCCTATGCGGTAACAACTAATATTTTGATCCATCTGATCAGTTCCGCCCATATACAAATTGTACTTCTCGATAACCTTTGGCCTCAGAATCATTATGTGTCTTCTTTGCTCCTGGGAAAACCTTTTCACGTAGCTAATGTTCTCGGTACCGCAAGAAGTTGAAATCATTGTGACGACTGCATTATCCATCCATCTTACATAGAGATGGCCATCGGTTTTCTCCATTGCCGTTTCAAAATAGCCTCGATTTATTTTTTGAAAATGATTTTTTGGTTAGCAAAGGACAGTCTCGTGGGATCCGATTTTCCCGAATAGTTCCAATAGCTGAATAACAGCGGAATTTCAAAAATGAAAATAACGCTGCACCAGAAAACAAATTGTCCACGTAAAAATTATACGGCTGCTTTTTTTCCTGAGGCATTTCATCTAGAAGTACTACCAAAGGACTAGCAGTTTTTCCAAATAATTTCTCGTATTGACGTTTGGTCCTTTGCCCTGGTAGAGTTCAAAATTCGCCAAATAGCCGTCTTTTGTGTTGAGGCTCCATATTTTGTACCCAAATCTTATTGGTTTACCGCGTATAAACTGCTTGCAGCCATGACGTCCGAAATATTTGACCATACTCTCATCATATGCTAGATGGGTTTCGGGAACAAAATTTTGCAAGCCTTATCGTTATTATCAATTTTGGTATTATCTGCGCAGTGTAAGAAACGACTGATTTGTAGAAATCTGTCCCTACGCATACATTGTGTTACAGCGATATTTTTCATGTCATCATTTGAGTCTCAATAATGACTCTTGGACGGCAAGTTATTGTACCCACTTAGATATAAAATTGCTAAAAAGCATCTGATTTCCCCCGCTTCTATCTTCGGATCAGGGCAATTCAAAAATTTCCTGTTCCTGTTCAGTCATCCACTTCTTTGACTCATCAGAGATAGGAATGGGTGTATTAGGAAAATCCCGAAGAGAAGATGGGCCTGCAACTGGTTCATCATCCATTGGTTCGGCCGGAGAGTCACAATCGTCGCTGTCGCTCCATTCAACTCCAACTCTATCATTATTAGGCAGCCTTATTTCGGCATTGGCTCGTTACTGTCGAGATGTCAGGTTGTCAACTAGCCTAAAGAGATTAGAAATGTAAACACGCGAGAAAATTGATCTAAAACGAAACTTACCCTCCTGAATCCTCATCTGTGTCTACATTTGGGTCAGGGGGCTCAATATATATATATATATATATATATATATATATATATATAGAGAGATAAGTGCCATGTGAAGTGGAATGAATAGAAAAATCGAATTTAAACGGTTTTCTTCACATAAAGGATTCAATATAAAATTGAACCAGAGAAAGGTAGATCTCAGGTGAAAAACAACTATCTTTCCTGGCAAATACCATGCAGAACGTTGAATGATATTCACCTGAAAATCCATGCATACTTCCATATAATATCAATGGACAAGAAACATTTGCATTCAATGTCCATTGATATTATATGGAAGTATGCATGGATTTTCAGGTGAATATCATTCAACGTTCTGCGTGGTATTTGCCAGGAAAGTAGTTGTTTTTCACCTGAGATCTACCTTCTCTGGTTCAATTTTATATTGAATCCTTTATGTGAAGAAAACCGTTTATATATATATATATATATATATATATATATCTCCGTCTAAATCGTCGTTATACCTTTCCTAAAAACTAAAAACACAAAACTGCAATATCACTGAGTATGAGCGCCTAGCGTTGCCAAATGGCAACATGAACATTCAACTGAATCATTCCACACAAAAAACTTTTCTGTCATTCTTTCAACTATGTCACATGTATTACTAGAATAATATGCAACATTATTTCGGAAATGAATTGCACACATTCCAAGGCGTATAAGAAAGATAATACTTACTCGAACGTAGGTTCCATATTTTACATAAGTTCAAATTATCTCAATGTTTCATAAATTCACGTGGCCGAATACGTCTACTCTTGTGACAGGTGCATGAATGTTATCTTGCGCATCGGGTGGGATTTCTCGATTTCTCCCACTCTCATAGCAACAAATTTGCGCGCTCTAGAATTATTGGAATCTCCACCTGATCAGAGTTGCCATATGGCAACGCACGGCGCTAATGGGTTAATATAAATTGACCGCTACATATCACTCAGAATTATATACCTAATAAATGAAATAAATAAAACTGAAGAAGTCCCAGGCCCGGGACGAAACGTCTTTAACAATATAAATGTATCAATAATTGTGGAATCCAATAACCCAAGAAACTACGGAAAAAAAATATACAGGAAGGATTCAAGAAAACTATTTCAAATATATATATATATATATATATATATATATATATATATATATATTATATATATATATATATATATATATATATATATATATATATATATATATATATCTGTATAAGTTGGGGAGTATTTTCATAAAATTGTTTCTCTTGATCAATTAATGTTTGAGGTAACAAATCATTCCATTTTCCTCATCCATATCTTTTGCAAGCACTATAATGGGCCCAATCAAACCAAGGGGATCGAAAAGTGAAACAATACAAGATAAATATATTTTGATTACTTACCTCATCAAGTTTCTGCTGTTTTCCAAATGCTTCCCTATCAATAGCTCTCAAGTTTGAATTATTATCAAGCTGAATTTTTCGTAAATGTCCCAGAGTGGCGAAGGTATTAGGACCCACAAATTCTAATCTCGGTAAATCATTTAGAAATAGTTCTGTAACATTCAGACCTAAAAAAATAAATCTTCATTTATTGATTCTTAACCAATTATTCACTTTTTGTAACAAAAATTTAAAAAATTGATACGAAAAAAATGGTTGGAGGACAAACAGAAAGACATTTTCATAACGCTTCATTTATAACTTTTCTATGGGTGCAACCTTTTCTTTATTATAAGGAATCTTGGAAAAATTTTGACGAATCTACAAAAATTTCTAGTATAATATAGAGACAATGCAAGTTTATTTATGACTTTGAACTCTGTTACCGTATAGGAAAAATTAATGAGAATGGCAAACCGCGTGGTATCTATCTTAAACTGAAAAGTCAAGGGATGAAGCAACAGATCTACCACAACAAAAAGTTCTTGAAGGGAACAGGAGTCGTTATACGAGAAGATCTCACCAGGTTACGTGTCGAACTGATGACAAAATCAATTGAGAAAACATCCATGAAACACGTGTGGACAGAAGCCGGAAAAATCTTCATAAATCACAATAATAAAATCTCCATTATTGAAAATTCCAATGATTTTCGCAAAGTATTTCCTTAAAAATAAAAAAATAAATAAAAAAAAAAAAATAATTTTGCCAGATGTACTTTCTCACTAATGTTCCATTACGAACTAAGTTCTACTTTTGTAGAAAACCTTCGTTTGAATTGTATTCTATATTATCTTCTCTCTTTATCTTAGTTATATCTTTTTTATTTTTATTTTTTTCTCTTCTATATATATATATTTATTTTTTTGTGGTTCTTAATACTGTTTTTTTTTTCAATTAAACTATAAAACAATATAGAATAATCTTATAATGATAGAATTCATAGAGGTATTGGATGACCAAAAAGATATAAAAACATCATTTTTCTCAACAATACAAGAATGGGTACAGAGTCAGAAGGCCACACAGGTAACAGGGAAAGTTGGTTTATTTCATTTCAATATCAGGAGCATTAAAAAAATTTCGACGAGCTCATGGTATACATAGAACAGGATTATGATCATATGGATATAATTGTCCTCTCGGGAAAGCTGGAACTTAGATGAGGTAAGTGACTTTCAAATCCCAAATTATACAGTGTTTTATAATGAGTCGAAATTTAATCAAAATGATGGCGTCATGATCTATGTCAAAAATTCTCTACCAGTTATTATGAATATATTACCATTATCGGAAACCAAAGTTCTGAGAATCATAATAACGATTTCCAAACTAACTTTTGGAATTACTGCTTCATACCGGCCCCCTTCAACGAATGTTCGGACGTATATAGAGGATCTGTCGGAATATCTATCAAATATAAATAAGACAGATACAGAAATATTTATGGGGGATATTAATATTAACCTTCTGGATAGTGCCTCAAATGATGTTAACCAATATATAAGCATTTTGACAGAAAGAGGATTCATATCCTATATAAATAATCCAACACGCGTTACAGATCAATCCAAAAGCATTATTGATCATATATTTGTTAGAAAACAAAAAACAACTGAAAAAATATCAATATTTTCCTCGATTATTGGAACGAACATAACAGACCATTTCACTACATCTCTCCTCTATAATAAAGAACAAAACGAAAAAGTCCTTCGTTATTATACAAAAACAAATGATACAAAATTGAACATTCTCATGCAGAATGAAAATTGGGCGGAAGTTTTATCTTGTGATGAAGCACAACAAGCTTATAACAATGTCATTACTAAAATAACAAAACATTTAAATATTTGTACTACACAACACAAAATAATAGCCTCCAACTGTAGGATCAAACCATGGATAACTCATGGATTAATAGAATCTATAAAACATAGAGATAAAATGAAACTGAAACTAAATAAAGAATTTAATCCAGAATTGAATACTGCCTACAAAAGATATAGAAATGAGCTTAATAAACTATTAAGAATGACAAAAAATGAATACTACAAAGATAAATTGAATGGAAACAGAGGAGACTGCAAAAAACTTGGGAAATAATAAACGAACTAACAAACAAAACTACAAAAAAATTAAAATAGGCAACATAAAAGTCAACGATACAATATTATCGGATGATAGAGACAAAGCGCAGGCATTTAATGAATACTTCACAGATGTAGGGATAAAAATGACTCAAAAAACCGATGTACCACATACTACACCACCTAATTTTATAAAAGATAAATCTGTTACCAGCTCACTCTTCCTCACACCTGTAAATAAAAAAGAGATTATAGAAATTATTTCTAAATTAAAAAATAATTATGCACCTGGACCCGATGGAATAAAAATAAAACTAATTAAAGCTTATCACCCTTATCTAGTAGAACCATTAACCTATATAATAAATTTAATTTTCAAAACAGGAACAATACCAACACAATGGAAAGAATCGAGAGTTACTCCCATTTTCAAATCAAGTGTCAAATCAGAAATGGGAAACTACCGGCCAATCTCTGTGATTGATAACTTCGCGAAAATACTAGAACATGCCTTGAAATCACGCTTGGTAAATTTTTATGAAAAAAATCATGTTATAACAGAGAGACAATTCGGTTTCATAAAAAAAAGTAGTACCGAATCCGCCATATTGAATTTCATATCACAAACAACGGGGGCCTTGGATGATTCCGAAAAGTGCCTAGCAGTTTTTTTGGATTTAGCCAAGGCTTTTGATACAGTTTCACACGAAAAACTGTTAAACAAACTATACACGTATGGTGTCCGAGGACCAGCAAATACAATTTTCAAAACTATCTATCTCACAGAAGCCAACGTGTCAAAATCGGTGACAGCATTAGCAGTTCTCTGAAATTTCTGTTGGGGTACCACAGGGCACAGTTTTAGGTCCGATACTGTTTTAACTTATATCAACGACCTATTTGACATTAGAAATATTAAAGGTCACCTCATTTCATAGCTGATGATACAACAATTATTTTCAAAGCTAAAACGTGGCAACAGGCATACAATGAAGCAGAACAAAGCTTAGAACACATACAGATATGGTTGAATGAAAATCTCCTCAATCTCAATGTTTCAAAAACTAAATTTATAACATTTTCTCTTCAAAATAACCAACAGCCCGAGATGCAAAACATTCAGATACATCAGCCAAATTGCCCTAAAATATCTTGCAACTGCCCAAATATTGAGAAAGTGGCGAAAATAAAATATCTAGGTGTATTTTTGGACCAGCGTATGACATGGGATGAACATGTCTCTCATATGGTCAAAAGACTTAGGCAGCTGACATATAAAATATACAACCTTCGTGCTGTTCTTACTAAACAAAACCTGATGATAATTTACAATTCCCTGGTTGAATCATTAATTAGATATTGTATAACAGTATGGGGTGGAGTATTCGAAAATGTACTAAATAATATTCAAGTGGCCCAAAATTCAATTATAAAATAATCTTTGGAAAACCTAAACGTTTGACTACCCAACTATTGTATAAGGAAACTAATTTACTTGACGTCCAGGAGTCTATACAGCGTTCCAATGTCTCGTTTGGATCTATTCCAATAAAACAACTCAGAACACGATTAAAACTAAGAATACCAGATATGCACAAAACTTGTCCGTACCATTCTTTAAAGGTACAGAGGTACATAGAACAATATTTTATTTTGGCCCAAAACTATATAATATACTACCAGGCGCATAAGAAAAACTTCCAATTTCAAAATATATAAAACAAACATCAAGAATTTCATTATTAATAACAACCAACTTATAATGACCCTCCTGAAAAACGCACCTTTATAATATAGAATCCGTTACCCAATAAGAATCCTTTTTAACCGAACTGAATATATTGTAAATATAAAACCACGGTTTTACGTTGCACCAACCTTTTTTACTGTATCATCATATCCTCATAATATACTATAAATGTATCACTACCATGTTCTCGCTCTACCAACTTTCTCTGTTATATCGTGTGTTCGCGGCTTATTATCTTATATTATATACCTAGTGATTATTATATCTGTCCTACCATGTTCGATTTATAAAAGTGTCACCATGAGGCGGAAGATGGGGAGCAAAAAACAAGCCAAATGCGCTTAGTTTGCCTTCCACCTATCTCCGAATGGTCCAAATGATCTATGTTAAACAAATGTATAACCTTTTCAAAATAAAAAAATAAACAAACTTCAAACTTCAAATTTATACATAATACATATACATAACTAAAGTACAGTACAGTAACAACAGGATATATTTTATTTTCAATAGCTCAATTGTTTCAAGAAACATTTCATGTACAAAGATTAGATTATTAACATAAATCTCATAGCTTCATGTTTATTTCGTATTGATTTACTTATTAATCTTACATAGAAACAATAATAACTAACAGTGATAATACATCTTTCACTGTCAGTTATTATTGTTTCTATGTTTTTAGTTAGTTCTAGTAAATTATTATTTATTTATTCTTATATATCATTATTTTGCTAATTAGTCAATAGTCACTATTATTAAAACAAAGAATTAATGATGGATCAAAACCATGATAAACCCGTGCGCAACTTATATTTTGGTGGGACTATCATCTTTATTTACATGCAGTTCTAGTTCAGTATTATATTATGTAAATAATATTTCAGTAAATAAATAAAAATATTTATTTTCTAAAAGAAAAATTACTTATATAACCATAAAAAAATAGTTCCCCTAGTGGATAAAATTTATGAAAATATTGGAAAAGTAATATTCGTGTAGGAGGGTTTACTAATATTGAGTGTCAAGTTATGTTGTTGCAGCCAAACAATGTTTGTATTATTGTTAATATAATTTTTTTTCTGAGAAACTTAATTAGCAAATTATTTCATTGTTCCTTTCAATTTCCAGGTTTGAAAGTGTGTTTATGTACATTAAAAACAGATCGAGACCAATAATGGAGCCGGTACACCACAGGTTATATTTTTAAACTCCGCTTATTTCATATTTGAACATATTGTTCTTAATCATTTAACTCTCAAACCATATGAAATAATTTCAACAGTATTGAAACCATGGTCAACAGTATTGAAAGCTTAGCACAATTCCAAGGACATGATTCATTTTTTATCAATTTCAATATGCAAAAGCCATATTGACCCCCTTATAGCAAACCATTACTTTCAAAAAGTATCATTACTTTCAAAAAGTATCAGTTTTTTATCAATTTTTTGAGAATCGGAGGAACAACAATTGGATTGTAAGTATTCAAATAATTTTTTTAGCACTTATGTATATAGATAGGAAAAACTTAATCAATTTGTGATATATCATTCTAATCAACGGTTTTGTAAATTATTTGGAAAGTACTCACCAAAAGTAGTTCTTTCCGAGTTAAAATCCTTAAAAATATAATCCATGGTCAGACGTAATAGATACACAAACGAAAATCCACAGGCACAATAGTTCATACCGGGTGACACCGGATTTCGGGCAACCCCTGTAACTTCTGCAGTCGTAAACGGATTTTTTTAAAATTTGGCACAGTTATATAAGCAACCATTTCGGATTTGATCACATTAAAATCCAATATGGCGGACTTCCGGTTTTTCTGGAAATGCCAGTAACTTTGTTTATTCAAATGGAACACCCTGTATATTTTCACATATTTAAGTTCAACAGGTCAAAACAAGTCCAAACCTTATGTCAAATGTCTTTTTTTAAACAATTGAAATTAATTTATTTTTATTTTACCTCGTGGATAAATGAGATTTGGTAGAAGCTATTCACAATAAGTCGCCAATAACAGAAAAACTTACCTTTCTCTAGAACATACATTAAGGAAAAAAATTACATATCATTTTTGTATTTCGGTGCAGTAACAAATTGTGTAAATTCAAAAATCCACAACTAGTTCATGAGTTTCCTTGCAGTTCGAATAATTTTTCAACTCAGTAAGCTGTGGAAAATAACATTTCTGAATCTTGTCAACTAATTGTGTAAGTTATACTTATAAGCACGATAATGGTGTTTTTTTTAAATTCTTCTAGCGTTTTCTCGACTGACATTGCATTGGTATTCCAATTCCCGCGTCGAAGCAGTTGGATCAAAATCAACATAAGCAAAACATTCACTTCTGCCTCCTCACTACGATCATCTTATCCATTGTTGGGTTCTTTTCGGAACCTTCTCTCCAGATTTTTGAAAAAGGTTCTTTGTGGGTGTCTTCTGTGTGGGTATCGTTCAGCGTATAACTAACAAGCGGCAACACTGTTTTTAAGACATTCTCCGTAAATTAATAACATACCAACCTGTTCACTTCTCTAATTTTGATTTTACATTTCTACTAAACTAATTCTCGGAAGTTAACCAATTTTCGAGAGTTGAGATGAAAGATGACAGCGAAACACAATTAGCTGATGTGATTCAGAAATGTTGTTTTCCACAGCTTACTGAGTTGAAACATTATTCGAACTGCAAGGAAACTCATGAACTAGTTGTATATTTTTGAATGTATACAATTTGTAACTGCATCGAAATACAAAAATGATATGTCATTTTTTTCCTTAATGAATGTTCTAAAGAGACAGGTAGCTGGCCCATAGGGGTTTCATTTGAAAAAAATGAATTTTTGATCAAAATGTGATGTGACTTAATAAAAAACAATATTAATTTCAATTGTTTCAAGAAAATGCCATTTGTCATGAGGTTTGGACTTGTTTTGACATGTTAAACTTGAATATGTAAAAATATACAGGGTATTCTATTTGAAAAAACAAAGTTGCTGGCATTTGCAGAAAAACCGGATGTCCGCCATATTGGATTGTAATGTGATCAAATCCGAAATGGTTGCTTATATAACTGTACCGAATTTCGGAAAAATCGGTTTACGAATGCAGAAGTTACAGGGGTGGCCCGATATCCTGTGTCACCCGGTATATTCTAACGAGACAACTGAACACTGAGGTAAAAATCGAAGATTAGGAAAAGATTTGATAATAAAAAATATAAATAATGGAACTATGCCAGTGTTTTTCTTATTGATAAGAAAACCGGTGTTGCCGTCAACAATAACAATCACTCGATAGAAGCTACAAACACTAGGGAAAAAAATGGCTTGATAATTAACATAATAAATAAAAAAGTATTCATTATGTCTGTTGATTATTACCACCTTATAAGAATTGATCATAAATCTATAGAACAAGTATGTCATGTCAAGTAATCTGATCTTCTTTTGTCAAAATTCATAAAATCGAAATGGCTGCTTCAAGATGGCGGACAATCTCTTGATTTTGGTCCGATTCAATTCAGAATTGGTATGTGGAGGTTTTTGGGGTCGGAAATCAGAAATTTTTTTGTCAAAATTCATAAATTTAAGATGGCGGACGTTTTGTCGAGTTTTGTAATTATGGTTCGATTCTATTCAAAATTGGTATGTGGTGGTTTTCGGGGTTGAAGATTGATTTTTTTATCAAAATTCATAAAATCAAAATGGCGGCTCCAAGATGGCCAACGATCTCTGTGATTATGGTCCGATTCTATTCAAAATTGGTATGTGGAAGTTTTCGGGGTCGGAGATTATGAATTTATTGTCAATATTCAAGATGGCGGCTCCAAGATGAACAAGTTTTGTGATAATGGACCATTTCTATTCAGGGTTATTGGGGTCGGAGATTATGAATTTAATCGAAGATTAATGATTTTTTCGTCAGAATTCATAAATTGAAGATGGCAGCTTCAGGATGGCGGATGAATTAATCTTTAGATGGTCTCTTCATTGAAGAACTAGATAGCTCAGAACTTACAGGAAAAAGGTCTCATAATGACGATGCATTAACAAAAATGCATAGATTATGGCAAACCTACTAAAAAGCACAGAATAAAATAATTAATGAAAAAACACCTTCTTAAAGACAAGCTTTTAATCAAATGCGCTAAAAAGTAAAAAATAATTGCTTTGGATGTGCAACGTACGTTACTCCGTGAGTTAGAGATTCAAAAGCTTGTCGCTTTTGTACTCGAACGGAAAATTTTGCGCGACAAGCTTTTCGAATCTACGTCACACATCCAAAGCAATTATTTTTTATTTTTTAGCGAAATTGAATAAAAGCTTGTCTTTAAAAAGGTTTTTTATTAATTTTTAGTTTTACCTGTCCAGATGTGTGTAATCAAGTTAAATTTGACCCACTTCTAGTTGTCCGATTAACATGAAATTTGGCAGGGGTTCATAGTTTCCGTGACAATACATTATGGAATTTCTGTTAGAGAAAAAACAAAATGGCGGCTTTAATATGGCGGACGAGATTTGTGTTTATGGTCCGATTCGATTCAAAATTGCTATTTGGGGGTTTTTTGAGGTCAAAGATTATGAATTTTGTCAAAATTCATAAAATCAAAATGGCAGCTCCAAGATGGCGGACGATCTCTGTGATTATGGCCGAATACCATTCAAAATTGGTATGTGGGGGTTTTCGGGGTCGGAGATTATTAATGTTTTGTCAAAATTCATAAATTCAAGATGGCGGACGATTTTTGTAATTATGGTCCGATTGTATTCAAAATTGCTATGTCTATGTTTTTGGGGGTGCAGATTATGAATGTTGTCGGAGATTCTTGATTTTCAGAAGCTTTTATTCATTTTCACCTTTCTCGATGTCTGTCTGTGGGTAATCAAATTTAACAAGTTGAATTTGACCTATTTCTAGTTGTCCGATTAACGTGAAATTCGGCAGGTGTTCATAATTCCGGTGACAATGCATTATGGAATTTTTGCTAGAGAAAAAACGAAATGGCGGATCCAATATGGCGGACGAGTTTTGTGATTATGGTTCGATTTTATTCAAAATTGGTATGTGGGTGTTTTCGGGGACAGAGATCACACATTTTTTGACAAAATTAATAAATCCAAAATGGCGGCTGTAATATAGCGACGACGAGTTGTGTGGTTATAACCCGATTCAAAATTGGTATGTGGGGGTTTTTGGGTTCGGACATCATGATGTTTTTTCAAAATTCATGAATTCAATATGGCGGCACCAAGATGGCGACGTGTTCTGTTATTATGGCCCGATTCCATTCATAATCGATGTGTTTTTTTTGGGGTCCGAGATTATCAATTTTTGGTCAGAATTCATAAGGATGACGGATTTCATGAATGACAATAAAATTGCCGCGAATATAAAATAGATATTCTTGCGCGGCAAGATTTTGAATCTGCTACTCACAGAATAACCTAGGTCAAACAATTGAAGAAATTATTTTTTCCTTTTAACGCATTTGTATAAAAGCTTGCCTTTATTTTTTTTTTATCATTTTTTAACTATAATTTGGTTTTGTTAATAACTCATAAATGCTACAGTTGTGCCAAAAAATGTCTGGAATATAATTATAACACACCCAAAATTACACAATAAATCATAACTTAATTCGTATTTGGGATTTGACTCATTGATAATAACTTCAACACAACCATACTATTTCTGCAAAATGATTGTGCTGGAGTTATTAAATAATAAAGTCACAAAAACAAATTTCGATGTATCAGTCTGCAATTTCTGACTAACAATTTGTATATTTTGGCATAACCATATTATTTTTGAAAACCCATTTTCCGGTTTTTCCATGTACTGGATTAACTAAATAGTAAGTAAATGGATAAGTTGATTCATAGTAAATACATTTTTGTCGAAATGTATTAGGAGGATATAGTAGCCCTGGCCAGTGAAATATTAATATTTAATTTGTCTGCCTTACCTATTCCTGAACATTCCCATAATTATCCCTGAACTGCATTATACTTGTACGTATTGTACTAATTGTTAAAAAAGGCAACAATCCTTGTAGAAACCTGAAAGGTGTAAACTATTTTCAGAATCGATGTAAACAAGATAAATCAAATCACTGGCCATGACTACTATCTCTGCCCGAATACATAACGACTTCAACTCTCAGCATACAGGCTCGAGAGTTACTAGCTGTAAATACACATTTATAAAATCTTTTTGGTATTGACATGTTTATGGCTGCCTGGAAAATACACTCTTTTATTTAACAAAAATATTTCGAACAAATTACATGAACAACAAATCATAGTTATCTCAGTGTTGTATTTTTGGTTTGTGGGATGATTTAAAAAACGTTTATGAATCTTCCAGAAGTAGTTTCTTTTTGGTACCAGTCTTATTTTGTTGTATTATTTTGAATTCTGATGAATTTAGTGTCTAACAATGGGACACTATGATCTTTTTCACATTCGACTGTAAATTGTAAGTTAAAAATATCTAATGTATTTTGAATGCATTCAGCTGGTACTACACAAATAATATCATTGACACACTTCTATATGAACGGAAAAGAAAGGGGAAGAGTAGGAATTATTGTGTACAACAAATGAACTTTAATTATATCTAATATGAGAATGATTGGAGAACCCATGGGTGTTAAAATATATGTTTGTAAAACTTGTTATTGCAGCTAAAGTATGTGTTGTCGAAGATGAAGTTCATTAGTCTAATGGAATTGTTTTTTGAGATAGTAGTGGACTTTCCTAGTTTCTGCCAATTTAGTTCTAAAATGTATTCTATAAGATTCATTGCTACAGTACATCCACCTTTATCTGACTGAAGTATGTATAAATCATGAAGTTCCTTTCAGATTTTTTTTTTTTAATATTTAAAAGTGAAGTTTTTTCATAGTGAGAGTTATGAGGAAAATTAGAGTACATTTGTAGCCTTAGCTCTTATAATAAATCCCTAAAATCAACTGGTACTTTATCAATGATATCTTCCACGTTTGCAAGGAAACCATCCACCATTAAATAATTTTTTGTACACGGAACTCCAAATTTTGGACCAAGAGAAAGAAAATCTAAAATGTCTCCAGGTATGTCCACGCTTGAGATGTTCTTTAAACGCTTTGTGTTGTCTTGAAATAAGACTTTGTTGTGAGAGTTGTTAATTAATCTATCAAATTTTTCTATATTTATTTGTTCGACTTTATTAAGCAGAAATTTGTAACTCTGATTTTGTCTATGAAAAATTCATTGATTGTTGAAAAGGGAAACCCCACAAGAGGTTATCTTGAACGATGGAAGATAGTGACTGAAGTTTATCTTTCAGTCGCAGATGATTCCACATCTGATTTTATGTACATCCAATCATTGATTGTATTATTATCAAAATTAGGTTGACAAGTTTGTTTGTTTTTTATTTCATGTATCTCTTTTTTAATGAGATGGTATTGCATGTTATACTGAAAATCACCTATTTCTCAATTTACAGTATGGTCAATACATCGTTCTTATACTAGGTAATATTGGGGATGCAGCATTCCAAAGTTAACTCTCTAAAGATTGTCGCCAAGATTTCGGAAAATGTATTTCTATCTTCAGGGAACTACAATTAATCTATCACATGTGAATAATAACATTTTTAGGCATTCATTGATTAATTGTAGTTCCCTGAAGATAATAATAATAATAATATCTTTATTTTCATAAAATCATCAAGGACATGGACAAGATGGAAATACATTTTCCGAAAGCTTGGACAATTTTTAAAGAGTAACTAACCTATTGACATTGCTGCACTCTCTAATATTACCTAGTTAGTCCTAACTAGTCAGCAACGACTACCAAATTACTTTACTTTGTAAAAATTTCCAAGCTTTCGGAAAATGTATTTCCATCTTCAGTGAACTATAATTAATCAATGAATGCATGCTATTCACATGTGATTGATTAATTGTAGTTCCCCGAAGATAGAAAGAAATTTTCCGAAATCTTGACGACAATCTTTAGAGAGTAAACTTTTGATTGCTGCATACCTAATATTACCTAGTATAAGAAACGATGTATTGACCATACTATACATTGAGAAATAGGTGATTTTCAGTATAACATGCAATACCATCTTATTAAAAAAGAGATACATGAAATAAGAAACAAACAAACTAGTCAACCTAATTTTTAACAATACAATCAATGATTGATTTGTTTGAAAATATGAACAGGATGTACATGAAATCAGATGTGGAATCATCTGCGACTGAAAAATAAACTTAGTCACTATCTTCCATCGTTCAAGATAACCTCTTGTGGGGTATTCATGTTTCCCTTTTCAACAATCAATGAATTTTTCATAGACAAAATCAGAGTTACAAATTTGTGCTTAATAAAGTCGATAGAATAATTAACAACTCTCACAACAAAGTCTTATTTCAAGACAACCCAAAGCGTCTAAAGAACATCTCAAGCGTGGACATTCCAGGAGACATTTTAGATTTTCTTTCTCTTGGTCCAAAATTTGGAGTTCCGTGTACAAAAAATTATTCAAAGGTGGATCGTTTCCTTGCAAACGTGGAAGATATCATTGATAAAGTACCAGTTGATTTTAGGGATGTATTAGGAGCTAAGGTACTCACTAATTTTCCTCATAACTCTCACTCTGAAAAAACTTCCCATTTAAATATAAAAAAAAATATTTCTGAAAAACTCCCTGATTTATACATCCTCCAGTCAGATGAAGGTGGATGTACTGTTGCAATGAATCTTCTAGAATACATTTCAGAACTAAATTGGCAGAAACTAGGAAAGTCCACTACTATCTCAAAAAACAATTTCATTAGACTAATTAACTTCATCTTCGACAACACATACCTACTTCAGCTTCAATAACAAGTTTTACAAATAGATATTTGAACACCCATGGGTTCTCCAATCAGTCTCATATTAGATATAATTTACTCTCTCTCTTCTTTATTCCATGGCCTCTCGATTTCTTCTTGAACTCGTACAGCCAGATTTCTAAATTATTATTTTGCAATTGCTCATGCAGGGTGCACTCTTGTACGTCTGAGAACTATGCCCATGCCCCACATGTAAGGAACAAGGTATATGGTTACATATAAGACTCTTCTCGATCAGTGGCGTGTTCTGATCATTATCACATGGGTTTGCGCCAGGTGTGGTAAGGATAGGTTTGGGAGTTTAGGTCCTGCAAATTCCGATTATTTAGCTAAATTATTTACAATATTTACACACTATCTACAAGCAATCATTAGTTTTATGCAAAGCACAGTTCGTCATGCACAGTTCGTCATACATACATGCACAGTTCGTTATACATACACAGTTCGTCATGCACAGTTCTATGCAGTCACATTTTAGTATAGTTTGTTTAGTTTTCATGGGTGCACTACAGCTTGATCTTGTTTTTTCCCAGGTGTTCTATGAGGAGTTTTGCCCCTACAGCGTTGGGGTAGGTGATTATTTTTTGTACAGTGAGGGGTGGTGCGATTTTTTCTTTCAGTTTCTCAATCAGAGCTAAGTTTTGTTGCTGCTTGAGTGGGCATCTCAAACATATGTGGTTCAGGTCCCCTAGCTCACCACATTCGCATAGTGGGCTGTCTCGGATTCCTATTCTATGAAAATGTTGGGGGGTCAGGCAATGTTGTGTTCTCATGCGTATAATGGTGGTGATATGTCTTCTGCATGTGTAAGGTGTTTTGTAGAACCATGGTTTTTGAGGTGGTTCCGGACATAATTCATGGTATTTTTTCCCTTTTTCTTGACTTTGCTGGTTGTATATATTGCACCAGACGTTCTTCAGGTATTTTTTTATGTTCTGATATAGTTCGGTGTAGTGAATTTTATTCTGTATGGTCCTTTGTTTTCCCCGACCTTCGTTTGCTAGTTTATCTGCCCTCTCATTTCCTCTTATTCCTGTATGGCTTGGTACCCATATCAATTTGATGTCTTTGTTCCTTGCCTTTGCATCAATTAATTTCCTTCGAACATTCAGGGTGATCTTGTCATTTTTTGCATTTATGCCACTTTTTGTTATTTTCTCCAGAGCACTTCTGGAGTCCACTATTATTATCAGTTTATCAGTATTGTTCGTTCTCTCCGTGATTGCTCTGTCTATTGCCAAAATTTCTGCTTTGCATGTTGTTGTTCCGTTTTGTATCCTCTCTGCCAGGTCCAAGTTAGCTGTTGGGCTGTGTACTCCTATTCCACTCCGTCCTGTCTCGTGATCTATTGAAGCATCCGTGTAGATTATTTCGTGCTCGGGGTAACTACTTATTAGATCTTTAAAATCCAGCTCGCTGCCAATGCCTCCTTTGGTGGTGATATGTGAATTTATCCATTGTAGTTTTGTTATCTGTGTTTCAAGGTCTGCTCTGAAGCACGGGAGCCCATTTTCTGTTTCTATCTGATTTTTGTATTGTAGAGCTAAGTCGAGCCCCTCTATCATGTCCGGTGGTGCTTTATTTCTCCAATATAGTGGTTCCTCATTGTATTTTTCGTAGAGGTTGATCAGCATAGTTGTGATTTTTTCCGGCCAAGGGTTGTTTGTTTTTATACCCGCTACTTTAGTGCTTGGTATTGTGCTCTATCAAGTTTTGCCAAATTTGCTTTTGACGTTTTGAATACGGCTTGCATGCCATATTCTAAGTGTGTTTACTATTCCTTTGTGATTTCAGCAGGGTTGTTGGGTCTGATCCCCACCATGTTCTGGTTAGTGCTCATGCCATATTCTAATGGTGTTGTTCTCTAATTTTAGTTGTGGTAGAGGGGTTCTCAGCGCTCTCTTTGAGAATATTATAGCCTTGGATTTGGAAGCTGATATTTTCATTCCATGCTGGTACAACCATGTGTTCACATTATATAATGTCTGATCCATTGTCTCCAGTAGAACTGCTGGATCCCTGTGTGATATTACCAGTGCCAGGTCATCCGCGTATTGCATAATTTTGGTATTGTGAGCTCCTTGTTCTGCTAGGCTTGCTGTATATATATTGAATAGTAGGGGGCTCAGGGGTGACCCTTGGGATAGCCCTTTATGAGCTTCTTGGGGCCCACTGAGCTCTCCCGTGTTTGGTGATCTTATTGATATTCTGCAATTTTTCCAGAAGTTGCATTATAATTTTGATTATGTCCTCGTTGACATTGGCTTGGTTGAGACTCTCTCGAAGCTTGCTCAGATTAACATTGTCGTACGCTGATGCCAGGTCTAGAAATACACATAGTGTTTTCTCGTTTTTGGTAAATGCAGTATATATTTCAGTTGACAGTGTAATAAGGTTCTCGATAACCCCCTTACCTTTTCTGAATCCTGTTTGCATGTCCCCAAAGAACTTTTCATTTTCCAGTTTGTGTTCTATTCTATTCTTTATCATTGACTCAAACAATTTGCAGATGCAGGGTGCTAGGACCAAAGGCCTGTAGCTGTCATATTTATTTGGGTCTTTGTCTCGCTTGAGGGTTGGTATAACTGTTTGAGTTTTCCATTCTTCTGGTACATTCATGTTTCCTCGGAGTATGCTGTTGTAAAAGTGTACTAGTTTAATTATCATATTTTCTGGAAGTTTTTTAATCATGGAGTAACTTATCTGGTCTGTTCCTGGTGCCGTTTCTTTTTTCTTCTCTAGTTCCACTATTAGTTCTTCTACGGTGAATAATGGGGACTGCTCTTGATTGGTATCCACAATTCTGTTGTTTATCTCTGGTATGTATGGTGGGGTGAGACTGTTCAACAGGTCTGCTATCCAATTTTCATTTTCCGTGGCGTGTCGGTTTTCTCCCGCAGCTGATCTTGCAAATTTCCGTACTACGTTCCATATGTGTCCAATAGGGGTGTCCCTGTTCAGTGTTTCAGTGAATTGAATGAAGCTTTGTTTTCTCTTCCTTCTTGTTATTTTTCTTATTTTGGCTGCCGTTTTTTTGTAGTTATAGAAGTTTTCATCTGTCACTTGATTTCTGTTCTCCCTTAATGCAGTCCCTCGTAGTCTGTATTGCTCGTTGCATTCTTCGTCCCACCAGCATGGTTTTTCCACAAACTTCTTCTTTCATAGTGTTATGCTCGTTTTTGGTATAGCTAAATTAGCAGCATTTGTTAGTTTTTCCGTCCATTCCTTGTAGTCCATTTCTTGATGCACTTCTGCTAGTTCTGTATTGTACCGCTGCCAGTCTGCTTTTTTGGTATTCCACCTAGATATGGGTTTATTTTTGAATTGGTGGTCTATATTTCTATTGATGGATGTTGTGGTAGGTAAGTGGTCACTCATTCCTGGAGATTCTAGTACATTCCAATGACAGAGGGTGGCTAGATCTGGTGAGCAGATTGTGATGTCCGGGCAGCTGTTACCTTGTCCAGGTAGTGTTATACGTGTTGGTCTTCCATCGTTTAGGAAAGTTACGTTGTTTTTGTTTAATGATATCAAGTTTCTGCTCCTCACATTATTGTTGGTGGATCCCCATGCTTCGTGTTGTGCATTTAGGTCGCCCATTATAATGTATGGTGGCTGTAGATTTTCAAAAATATTGTCATAGTTGTTCAGTGACATGTGGAAATCCGGTGGACAATGTGCTGTAATCACCTGCATGTTTCCTACTTTTATTCCTTGGATTTGAAAGCGTCGTGGTATGTTTAATTGTATTTGGACTTTTTGGAATGGTACAGATGTGTTTATTGCTATGGCTAAACCTCCGTAGCCGTCATGTCTGTCCTCCCTTATTATTTTGTAGTGCTTAATGTTGAATTTTTTGTTCGGCTGTAGGAATGTTTCATTAAGCATAATTATATCAGGTCTTTCTTCATCTATTATTATTTTGAGTTCGTCATAATTTGCTGATGCGCTTCTTATGTTCCATTGTGCTATTTTGATGTGCTGGCTAATATTCGTCTGGTGAGTCATTTCCTATAGTGTTCGTATTTTCATTGAGCGTATTTCCTTTGTTTTTGGTGAGGGTGGGGTGTTATTTACGAGCATGTAATTTTCTGTGAAGTTATGCGCTTCCATGATTTGTTTTTTCTATTATTATCTTTAGGAAGTCCACTACATCAATTGAGTCTGCTTGGCTTTCCTCGGTTTCCATTTGTTGTGATGGTGAGTTGATTACACTTCTGACTGGGGTTCTGCATGGTGGTGGGAACAAACATTGCCTGTATTCTTCACTATGGTGGATTGGAGGGGTAATGGGTGTTGTTGGTTTCCTTTTTTTATTGTTGAGTGTCTGTGAGTAACTTGGTCTGTTTGGGCTTTGTTGCCTTGCGTATGCGTATCTTTCCTCTACTATTATGGTTGAGTTTTGATTGGTTATTAGCTGGGGGAAATCTGTGACATTGCCTGTAAATTCTACTTTTTTCTTAGATAGTAGTGTTGGTACCATGGCACATGCCTCATAGTAAGATTTGTTATTGTATGCGATGATCTCCTTTATCTTCTTTTGTCTCTCTCTTTCTTTGCAATTTCTATCCAGTGCGGTATGTTCAAGTCTACAGTAAATGCACTTGGGTACTTGTTTCTGGCATTCGTTTTCTTGATGTTCTTCTGTGCATTTCGGCATCTTATTTTACTTCTGCACTGCTTTTTTGTATGTCCGTAACGTAGACAATTTGTGCATTGTAGTACTGGACTCTTGTATACTTGGACTCTAAGTTCCACGTAGTCAAACTGTATACTTTCAGGTATCTTTTTCCCCTGAAACGTAGTAGGACTTTATCATCTGGGGCATATTTGACAGTATCCTTTGTTTTGTTGTGCTCTCTTTTGTTCAGTCTTCGTGCTGCTAATATTTTACATGCTGATTTTGCGTATTTGACTATGTTGTCCATATCTGCGTCTAGGTCTACATCTCTTATGATACCTTTGCAGGAGACTAGTGTTATGGGTATGTATGCTTCCCATTCTTGTTCTTGGAGTACTCCATTTCTGGTGAAGTTGTTGGCTGTGATGTGATTGATGAATTCTATTCCTATTTTGTTTCTTCCTTTTCTTGTGATTTTGTCTATTCCTCCAACTCCACTGTTTCTTAGGATTCGTCCTACTTTCATCGGGTGTAAGCTACCTATATTTTTGTCTGTGCTCTCGACTATGGTAATGTAGGGAGGGGTGTCTAGGCGGTCATATGTTTTAATTGTCAGGGGTTCTGGGGTTGTTGTTGTCTTACTCTTCTGGGGGTCACCAGGACCCCCTGAGTCCTCCGTCATGTTAACTAACTATATGCTAGGTGGGGTTGAGCTATTGGGTAAAAGCGTGGTTATATGGCAAAGCAAAATAATTAGTACCCTTGGGTGTCTTACCGATGTTTTACTTTCTCGCGAAACTCTAGCGCTTGTGTTTATCTAATTGGCACTATCTAAACTTGTGATAATTTTTATTTTATTTTTCTCTCACTAGGTTGTCACTTCACGCACATGAAAAAAAAAAAATTAAGATCATTTGTTGTACACAATAATTCCTACTCTTCCCCTTTCTGTTCCGTTCATATACAAGTGTGTCAATGATATTATTTGTGCAGTACCAGCTGACTGCATTCAGAATACATTAGATATTTTTAACTCTTTCAACACCAACTTACAATTTACAGTCGAATGTGAAAAAGATCATAGTGTCCCATTTTTGGACACTGAATTCATCAACGTTTTTTAAATCATCCCACAAACCAAAAATACAACACAGTGATAACTATGATTTGTTGTTTATGTAATTTGTTCGAAAGATTTTTGTTAAATAGAATAGTGTATTTTCCAGGCAGCCATAAACATGTCAATACCAAAAAGATTCTATTAATGTGTATTTACAGCTAGTAACTCTCGAGAGTTGAAGTCGTTATGTATTCGGGCAGAGGTAGTAGCCATGGCTAGTGATTTGATTTCTCTTGTTTACATCGATTCTGAAAATAGGTTACACCTTTCAGGTTTCTACAAGGATTGTTGCCTTTTTGAACAATCAGTACAATACGTACAAGTATAAACGGGTGTGAAGTTATCCACAACCACAAAATACACTGAGAAAAATGTAACTCGGATCTGTTTCTCGTCAAAATGACAATGGAGGGCTTATTTCAGTAAATGATCAAATTCTGTAGGTTGATGAGTGTAAGAAATTATATTTAGAATGCGTTGTACCCGGGGACGGGGGTGTAATCGGGGTGAAAATGTTGAAAAAATTAAATATACATGCAAACGGCACTGTAGAGTATTTTAGTTTGCAGAATCAAATACAGGAGATTGGAATACATACCACCTGAATATGAAATCATTTGTCGCCCCGTCGAGGTGAGTTTTGGGGTGAGAATATTGAAAAAATCAATATTCAGTTTAAACGACGTGTAGAGTTTCTAGTATGCAAAATCAAATTCAGGAGGTCGAAATACATACACCTGATATATGAAATCATTTGTCCCCGTCGAGGGAGTTTTGGGGTGAGAATATTGAAAAAATCAATATTCAGTTTAAACGACGTGTAGAGTTTCTAGTATGCAAAATCAAATTCAGGAGGTCGAAATACATACCACCTGATATGAAATCATTTGTCGCCCGTCAGAGGTGAGTTTTGGGGTGAGAATATTAAAAAAACAATATTCAGTTTAAACGACGCTGTAGAGTTTTCTGTATGCAAAATCAAATTCAGGAGGTCGAAATACATACCACCTGAATATGAAATCATTTGTCGCCCGTCGAGGTGAGTTTTGGGGTGGAATATTAAAAAAATCAAATTCAGTTTAAACGGAGTGTAGAGTTTCTAGTATGCAAAATCAATTCAGGAGGTCGAAATACATACCACCTGATATATGAAATCATTTGTCGCTCGTCGAGGGTGAGTTTTGGGGATGAGAATATTAAAAAATCAATATTCAGTTTAAACGAGTGTAGAGTTTTCAGTATGCAAAATCAAATTCAGGAGGTCGAAATACATACCACCTGATATATGAAATCATTTGTCGCCCGTCAGAGGTGAGTTTTGGGGTGAGAATATTAAAAACAATATTCAGTTTAAACGACGCTGTAGAGTTTTCTTGATGCAAAATCAAATTCAGGAGGTCGAAATACATACCACCTGAATATGAAATCATTTGTCGCTCCGTCGAGGTGAGTTTTGGGAGTGAGAATATTAAAAAAATCAGAATTCAGTTTAAACGGAGTGTAGAGTTTTCTAGTATGCAAAATCAAATTCAGTGGTCGAAATACATACCACCTGATATATGAAATCATTTGTCGCCCGTCGAGGTGAGTTTGGGGTGAGAATATTAAAAAATCAATATTCAGTTTAAACGAGTGTAGAGTTTTCTAGTTGCAAAATCAAATTCAGGAGGTCGAAATACATACCACCTGATATATGAAATCATTTGTCGCCCGTCGAGGGTGAGTTTTGGGGTGAAATATTAAAAACAATATTCAGTTTAAACGACGCTGTAGAGTTTTCTAGTATGCAAAATCAAATTCAGGAGGTCGAAATACATACCACCTGAATATGAAATCATTTGTCGCCCGTCGAGGAGTTTTGGGGTGAGAATATTAAAAAATCAAATTCAGTTTAACGCGTGTAGAGTTTTCTAGTAGCAAAATCAAATTCAGTTGGTCGAAATACATACCACCTGATATATGAAATATTTGTCGCCGTCGAGGTGAGTTTTGGGGTGAGAATATTGAAAAATCAATATTCAGTTAAACGACTTCTGTAGAGTTTTCTAGGTGCAAAATCAAATTCAGGAGGTCGAACATACTACCTGATATATGAAATCATTGTCGCCCGTCGTAGGGTGAGTTTTGGGGTGGAATATTGAAAAATCAATATTCAGTTTAAACGACGGTGTATAGTTTTCTAGTATGCAAAATCAAATTCAGGAGGTCGAAATACATACCACCTGATATGAAATCATTTGTCGCCGTCGGAGGTGAGTTTGGAGGTGAGAATATTGAAAAATCAATATTCAGTTTAACGACGGTGTAGAGTTTTCTAGTAAATCAGATCCAGTGGTCGAAATCTCCGATATATGAACATTTGTGCGTCGAGGGTGAGTTTTGGGTGAGCATATGAAAAATCATATTCATTAACGATTTAGAGTTTTTTTAAATCAATTCGTCAATCTCCGATATAGAATCATTGTCCCGCGTGAGGTGAAATGAAAAATCAATTTCAGTTTAAACACGGTGTATAGTTTTCAGACATCATAGAGTTGATTTGCATACTGAATATAAATCTGCCGTCGAGTGAGTGAGGTGGATATTAAAATCAATATTCAGTTTTAATGATCGTGAAATTTCTATGTAGGCGACAAATGATTCATATATCAGGTGAGAGTATTTCGACCTTCTGAATTTGATTTTGCATACTAGAAAACTCTACACTCGTTTAAACTGAATTTGTTTTTAACATTTACCCAAAACTCACTCCGACGGGCGACAAATGATTTCATATATCAGGTGTATGTATTTCGACCTCCTGAATTTGATTTTGCAACTAAAAACTCTACAGGTCGTTTTAACTGAATATTGATTTTTTTAATATTCTCACCCCAAAACTCACTCTGACGGCGACAAATGATTTCATATCAGGTGGTATGTATTTCGACCTCTGAATTTGATTTTGCATACTGAAAACTCTAACCGTCGTTTAAACTGAATATTGATTTTTTCAATATTCCACCCAAACTCACTGACGGGACAAATGATTTCATATATCAGGTAGTATGTATTTCGACCTCCTTAATTTGATTTTGCACCCTAGAAAACTCTACAGAGTCGTTTTAATTGAATATTGTTTTTTTTCAATATTCTCACCTCCAAAACTCACCCTCGGACGGGGCGACAAATGATTTCATATATCAGGTGGTATGTATTTCGACCTCCTGAATTTGATTTTGCACACTAGAAAACTCTACAGAGTCGTTTTAACTGAATATTGATTTTTCAATATTCTCATTTCCCAAAACTCTACCCTCTGACGGAGGACAAATGATTTAATATATCAGGTAGTGTATTTCGACCTCCTGAATTTGATTTTGCACACTAGAAAACTCTACAGAGTCGTTTTAACTGAATATTGATTTTCAATATTCTCACCCAAAACTCACCCTCGGACGGGCGACAAATGATTTCTATATCAGGTGGTATGTATTTCGACCTCCTGAATTTGATTTTGCACACTAGAAAACTCTACAGAGTCGTTTTAACTGAATATTGATTTTTCCAATATTCTCACCCAAACTCACCTCGACGGGCGACAAATGATTTCATATATCAGGTGATATGTATTGACCCCCTGAATTTGATTTTGCATACTAGAAAACTCTACACCGTCGTTTAAACTGAATATTGATTTTCCAATATTCTCACCCCAAAACTCATCCGACGGGCGACAAATGATTTCATATATCAGGTGATATGTATTTCGACCTCCTGAATTTGATTTTGCATACTAGAAACTCTACAGAGTCGTTTTAACTGAATATTGATTTTTCAATATTCTCACCCAAAACTCACCCTCGGACGAGCGACAAATGATTTCATACATCAGGTGGTATGTATTTCGACCTACTGAATTTGATTTGCATACTAGAAAACTCTACACCGTCGTTTAAACTGAATATTGATTTTTTCAACATTTCCACCCCAAACTCACTCCGAGGAAAAATGATTTCATATATCAGGTAGTATGTATTTTGACCTCCGGAATTTGATTCTGCATATTAGAAAACTCTACACTGCTGTTTAATTTGAATTTTGATTTTTTACAACATTTCCACCCCCAAAACTCACCCTCCGACGGGGCGACAAATGATTTCATATATAAGGTGCTATGTATTCCAATCTCCTGTATTTGATTCTGCAAACTAAAATACTCTACAGTGCCGTTTGCATGTATATTTAATTTTTTCAACATTTCCACCCCGATTACACCCCCGTCCCCGGGTACAACGCATTCTAAATATAATTTCTTACACTTATCAACCTACAGAATTTGATCGTTTACTGAAATAAGCCCTCCATTGTCATTTTGACGAGAAACAGATCCGAGTTACATTTTTCTCAGTGTATTTTGTGGTTGTGGATAACTTCACACCCGTGATTAATTATAGTTCTCTGAAGATGGATATACATCTTCCGGAAGCTTGGACAATTTTTAAAGAGTAACTAACCTTTTGACATTGCTGCACTCCCTAATATTACCAAGTTATTCCTAACTAGTCACAACAACTACCAAATTACTTCATATATATATTTATATATATATATATATATATATATATATATATATATATATATATATATATATATATATGGTATATGGGCCTCCGGCCTTTTATTTTGAGGTTCACTGAGACTCGATGTCACCGAGCCTCCGATATACGGACGCGCGGTAACCACCCTTTAAAAAATGTCGCATACGACATGTAACATAGTAACAAACACTTTGCACAAAATATGGAGGAGTCCAAGTTGCCCGATTTTTGATAGCCATTTAAAATTTAGTGCAGTCCCTCGCCGCTGAAGTGCGCTGCTTATATACTTTGTTTATGTTATAGTGTTTGAAACGTATACTTTCGAAGGTCACTGGGCTTCCCCCAATTTGGCAACACAGGGGATGCACACAAATATCATTCATTTCAGATTGTCATCAAGAAACATGTATTCTTTCCGCGCACGAACGAAATAAATTGTGGAAGCTGCAATTGCCTCCCAAATATTTGAGAATGAGCCTGGTAAATACTTTTCTCATCGATTCCGCAATTTATATTACTGCGTTACTGCAAGATTTATTCGGAGTCCACTGAAATATTGTGATATTTCACCATTTCAGAAAGGGTACTTTGACAATGTAATACACAAATCACTCAAACAATTTCTCATGAAAGATTCAAAAAAGGACCCAAACTTTCGCTATCTTCTCAAGCAAAAAAAAAATTTAATTTCTTTCATTGAATGAAAACAATCTTCATATAGAATCCCTACTTGAATATATTCTCGTGTGAATTGAGTATTTTGTGAACCTGAAAAACGCTTGCATTGTTTTCCACATATCAGAAAATCTATATTCTCGTAATGTGTCTTGTACTTGATTTGTATTATTCAGTTTCGGTTATTATATTGTGTACCACGAAAGTTACTGAATGAGGTTGCTTAGAATGGATTATTAATTAACTGAATGTAGGAATCTGGGGTATTCCAAGGTTCAAGATTACAGATAAATCATGAAAAAATTTTCAGGTAAACGGACTCAAATGATTTCAATTTTAATCAGAACATGCCACTGTTCAAATGTACAAAAAGGATGGAATTTTTGGGTGTGTGACACAAGTTATGTAATAAAATCAGTAGCCATTGTTTTAGAAATATACCAACAAAATAGTCAACAGAACATATACATATAGACACTAATGAATTGAAATAATCTATACATATATAATTATATGTCCTGACTGAGTGATTCACTAACTTCAACGCCCAGCCCAAATAACTCAACACAAAGAGCTGAAATTTTGATTTCCTATGATGACATGAGTATATAACCAAGTTTTTTCAATACTCCATCCCTTAGTTTTGGATTCGAGTCATGGAAACTGCTATTTTTGGCCTTTTCTTCTCAAATAACGAAACACGTATTTTTAGATTATTGGAAATTCAACCCTAAAGGTAAAAGGGTCGAATGGGGTTCGAAAGTTTGTACTGGAGTACCTTAGTTTTCGACTTGGGTTCATAAAATTGGTATTTCAATGTCTTTAGTAATCCAAACCCTAAGGGGTCAAATGGGGTGAAACATATTGAGTTAGGATCATGAAAATGGATATTTGAGGTCTTTTACATATGAAGACATTTGTTTTCCAGTGTTTTAGAAATTCAACTACTAAAGGGGCGAAATGGGGACTGAAAATGTTTATTAGGGTTCCGTGAGTTTTGAGTTAGAATAATGAAAATTGGTGTTTTTGCTCTCTGTCACGAATACATCAATCGTGTTAAACTTCATTCAAAATGACCATATCACAGGGTGGAAAGGATTGGTGAATTTGTAA